>PVIU01004040.1:0-133604 GCA_004026605.1 Ondatra zibethicus
CAAAGGTGTAAAACCCTTCTAAAGCTGAGCGCCCTTATCTGTAAAAGGGAACCAAGGGTGCTTTCTGCCCAGTCCAATATGGCAAAGGCATGTTCACTGCCTCTGAGAGCCATACACACTGCCCCAGCTCTAGGGTCTCAGTGGGTCTACGTCACTACTAAGCAATTTGTAACACACTATTCACAGACCCCAGTTAAGTGCTTGGCCTCTTAAAAGAGCCAGAGCTGTTCATGCAACTAGCACAAACCAGAAAGCCCTCCTCTAAGGAAGCTGTGCAGCCTTCACTGCCAATGCTGAGTCAGGAAGACCTCTCTTAAAAAAGCTGCGGCACCTCTGCTCGCCGCCAGTAAACAGCCCATCCAAAAAAGAAAAAAAAAATATGGCTACCAAGAAGCTGTGGTAAGCTCTAGAATTTAGCATACAGAGAGAAATAGCATACAGAGGGAAATCCCACATCACAGGCTGGTGTGTAAATTAGAGGCAGAGCCCTGGCCTAGCATCTACAGAGGCCTGGGTTCCATCTTGGCACTTCCAGTAATTATTAAGATGCGCATAACTAAGTTACAAGCAGTGCAAATCTCTGAACTCTGGAGAAAATACCAAAAGCCTTTGAACCTGACAGTTGAGTTAATGAGTAAATGTACCTGCAGCACCATCCTAATATTTAATTCCATAAAGTGCTCTGATAACAAACCAAAGAGCATCCTCATCCTTTACCACATACTTGTCAGCAGCCAGCCAGCAAGTGTTGAAAACCCCCACAAACAAAGGCGATGTACACCGTAGGCACACAGTATACTTCTCGGCATAGGAAACAGCTAACTACTCAATGGTTACAGAGATGGTTAAAATGAAACCTTTGTGACAGATCCTGGTAGCATTACAATATACTAAGTGCTACATTGTTTTACTATGTGTTAGAGAACTTTAAGCACTTTTTTAAACCTGTGATGAGAGTATAGGAACCATTATAGAAAACATAGTTTGATTACATGAGCCTTGCCAGGTACTCCTGTCACTCCATCCTTTTGAGTTTGTCTGATACAGTAGGATGACTCCAGAAGTCATGGCTGACTGTTGCTTTGGGAATCTTGTTTCCCAGGCACTTTATTATATTCATTACTCCAATTCTTAAAGCTGCATTGCTGAATAAATGGTTCTGTCTCCGCATTAAAGCAGAGGGAACAATTTCTCCCACCCTCATTTACTTGAAGACTATGCTTAGTATTTTTTAGAGCAATTTGGGATAAAAAAATTAAAAGGATAGATGTGTGGCTGTATTCTGCAGGCCTGAGTCAATGAGCCTCAAATTGTGTGTTTATTCATGCCATGCCTGAAGACCGAAGCTGACCAAGAACTTTGCATAGGCAAGGACATGGTTATAGTGTCACATACTTCCTCTCTCCGTGGATTCTAAAACTTGAAGACAAAGATGAGAGGCAGATCGAGGTTTGGGGTTGTGGGTTGAACAGAGATGCCTTCATGCCTTTGGGATACTCTTGTTAAGGATATGAGGGCACCAGTGGAACTCTCAGCATCATGACTTCTCAGCCGTGAATACCGTTTCCAGTTACTGTACCACGCCATCTCCAGGTTTAATTGTTACAATCATTTATTCAGCAAAGCATGTCAAGGAAGAAGTTACCGTTGAGCATGCAAAATATAACAGTCGTTTGTGTGTAGGGGCTATAGGAAACATAATTGGTCTTTTCGGTACAATGACAGATAAACTCGGTGATGAAGTAGGGTTTATAGGGGTGAAGGGCTGTCTCAGGGTCCATGAGAAAAATTTCCACATGTGGCAGTGGCCGTCTTCTTGCATGTGTTTTGAGGCTGGGTTTCTTTACCTTTGCTTAGACTAGATTTATAGAGCCTGGGAATGGTTTCATAACCGAGAGAAACAAAAACTTGCCTTGGTGCTTCTGAGCTAGTGTGCCTTTGATCTTCTCTAGCTTCGTTCAGGTATAAATTTATCATACATAGCTCAACAGGGGATTCCAATACAAATCATGGCTCTAAATGTTGACATACTGACATCATTCTTTCCTACACTACAACTTGATTTTAGAGCTAAAACTTTTTAAATGTGTGTGCATGTGAGTGTGTATGTGTGTGTGTGTGTACGTGTGTGCTCAAGTGAGCACATTTGTGTGTGAAAGCCTCAGGTTTCACCTCTTAGGCCCTCAGCCCCCTTTTGGTGTGAGACAGGGTCCCAAACAAGCCTTGGACTTCTCAAGTAGGTTAAGCTGACTCACTGAAGAGCCCCACTAATCTTCCTGTCTGCCTCATCAGTGCTGGGATTACAAGAGCACACCATTGTTCTCTGCTTGTAGGGCTAAGACTTCTGAATTAAAGTTGAACACAAAACAAATGCACCCTTCTAGGGGGTGGAGGGCCTGGCACCCTTTCTGGGTCATGACAGGACTGTTGGTTCCTTTTACTGAGTCTTCTGCATCATTATTATTCAGTGGCTGTGGTCGGAGTAATGCTATTACCCTTCTCAGCAGGCTTTAAACACGTATTTCCTCATCTTTCATAATGTGGCTCAAATAAACCCATTCTCACGGTTACCTATTTCTTAAATATGGGTGCAATGACTTTAATTTCCTGGTTACTTGTTCCCACTTCTGTTTTAAGCACACTAATGAAAGGAACCTGGGTGATCTTGGGCTGGTTTTATTTAATTACTGAGCTAGTTGGATGATTGCTGATTGGCCCTGCTGTTGTTCATTGATCTAGATGACACCTTGTCGTTTCATTGGAGAGAGTCACTTTCACTCCAGAAAGACAGTCCTGTTGGAAGCTAGCTACTCTCATTCTCTGGTTTTGCTTTCTCTCGTTGATAAATTTCTTCTGTGGAGATAGATCTTGTCCCTTTTATCACTTATCTGTGAACTAAGGATGAAGATTATAAATATGATTACGATTATGATGGATGGGTGGGTGGGTGGGTGGGTGGGTGGTGGTGGTGGTGGTGGTGGTAGATCTTTTGTGGGGAATGATAGGCTCCTTTCCTCTTGAAAAAAGTGCAGGTGAGCCATTTGCTCAGGCTTCATTTTGGACCTTGTTTATAAGGATCACTAAATGCAAGCTTGTTTCCCACACTCACACATCTGAGAATTATTTTCAAGAATTCTTGGCGAGTGACTTTTTCTTTTCTAATGTAAGTGCTAGCAATTATACTTAAAAATCTTAATAAGAAGCACTACATAAAAATAACTCTCTAGGGATATGTCCTGCTTATTCTAAATCTCATAGTGAGCTCATTAAAAACTTTGAACTGCTGGGAAGAAGAACATTGTATGAGCCTGTGGTAACCATAGAGTTATTGTCCTGCATTAATGACTTGAAAGTGGTGGTACTTGGGGGTAGATTAAGCTGGTCCACTGAGAATCTTAACAAACCGGACTGTGAAGCATGTCAAAGTGATACCCCAGCAAGGGAGGTGACCAATTCACAGCAATAATGTTATAAAATCACATAATAATGTTATAATAGCATGTAAATGTGAGCTATATTTAAAAGACTTGAATTTCCTGGTATATTTTTCTTTTTATCTTTGATAAAATGTGGAAAAGTTAGATATTTCAGAAATTACAAACAAAATTAATACTCAAGAATTTTCTTAATAGTAGACAAAAATCATCCAATTCAGTTGAGACAGTATGTTCACAAAAGTCACATGACCATGAAACCATATCTAGAGATGTTGACTTCTTGATTCAGAATGTCTAAGAACAACCGCAGAAGCCAGAATATATCCATCCCTGTAGCAGCCAATGGGTCTGTTCTGGAAGCGGCATTATCTACTGATGGGCGGTATAAGTGCTGCAGGCAAAACCCAGAGCTTTAGATTCTGGCTCTGCCTTTGCCACCTCCATGCCCTTACATGAATATGCAATGTAGATTCTCAGCTTTGTATTTGGGGAGAACTGCTAAAGAGACTGGTTCCTACATAATGATTCTTAGCACAACACAACAACATTGTACATAACATGCAGTGCCTGGTCTTAGCCAGGACTCTCTAAGTGTTTGTTATTGCAAGGTCAAGCAAAGAGGAAACACTTCTTAAGTGAGAACAATGACTTTTCCAGAACTGCTCAGGAAGGCAGGTACGCTTCAGTGCTTTGGAAGATGGCAGGTGGCCACTTCCCATGTCTGTTGTTGAAGGATAACTGGTGGTGATCACAGGACATAGCCACTGTGGCTTTTAGAAGGAGGTCACTGGCAAGCTCAACATGAGTCATCCCCTCTCTTTAGGTCAGCTCAACATTTGCCCTCCCTGTTTTAGTTCTTTCCAGTTGTACTCAGTCTCTCTGCTTTTGGGAATGAGAACGTTTGGGATTTGAGGCCAGAGGAATCTAGACCAAAGGCATTTGTGGAAGGCTAGGATTTTCAGGGGTCCTGTGTTACTGTCACGCACATGGCTTTCCCTAGGAAGGGGACTCAGCTTTTACTCTGTACTTACACTCTGTGTATGGTTACCAGAATGTTCTCTTACCAAATCTTTGAAAGCCTGGCTCAGTCTTCACCTGTACATCAGCCCTGTGACCACAAGTGAGACTATGAAGATGCAAATCAGGCATCTGCATAATTAAGGGCCCTTAGGGAACTTTTGGTGACTACAGTAAGTCCACCTCGGCTAAGCTCTCACTGTTTTCTGAGTTCATTAGCTGGCGTGCCATGGGCAGAAACGCCACTTATTCCAAATCCATTGATGTCTCTTATTTTCTTACTTGTATATTTTGCTGAAATTCAGGCAGCTCCATGCATCACCGACTTTCAAAGTAAAATTACCCAGCCACCTCCTTCTTTTCCAATTTCCTGATGCTGGGTTTCCTAATTACAAATATTCCAGAAAGTAGTTTTTGTAGCTCGGCATGGGAGCACGTAACACAAGCAATTTCTTCGGGTTGAGTTGAATGAGGGAGACTTCCTCCATCTGCCAGAACACAGCTGCTTCAGGTACAAGATAAGTGTTCCATGTTGGATGACTTTTATATTTTAGCACTTAGCGAACTAAAGGAAAACATGTGTCTCCCAATGTTCAGAATCCTATGCTGAAATTTTCTGAGTCTTGAAGGGAACATAGAAAACTCACTTCTGTTTCCCTAAAGGGCAATGTTTAAAATACAGAAGTTCTAACTGCATGGTAAAGATAACTTAGTGATACCCTTAAATTGCTAGGGTGGTTTAGATAGATGTAGTCGTCAAACCCTGTCATTGTTATTCTGTTTACACATGAAGAAAAATAAAAATATGCCTGTTTGCTTGGGAACACTGTGGAAAAACACAAGTTAGCAGCTGGAATATCTGTCCGAACTGGGCTTCTTTGTTGAGGCTTTTGCCCTCCTTCTAAGCAGGCGCACCAAGAAGGAAATACACTGTGAGCATCGTATCTCAGGCAGAGCAGAGCACCTGTGTTGAGGCTGGCATCCAGAATGGATTTCTGCGTGTCCCAGACAGCACTGCACCGAGTCCTCTGAATTATCATGTGAACTCAGTGCAGGTCAGCACAGGGCCAAATCACGTCATCTGCCCCTCTCCCTCCCTTGAGTTTCATGCCTCACCACTGTCTAACATGGATGCCAACAAGTGTCCTATTCAAACAGAATGAAAATTCTGTCTCCATCATTCTCACAGTTTTAAAGTCCCCCTAGCAGGGATCTAATTTTCTAGACACAAGCTCTTTCACCCACATAACCTTTAAAAAGTCATTCTGGTCTCAGCCTCCGAAAACATGGGCGTGGCGCTGCTCGTTCTTGGTTCACTCTCAGTTCATTTTCAGTCTTGAGAGCGTGAGGAAAAGGTATCGACCCTCGATAGTTCTTTTCTTTCCCTGATTTCTTGATACTCAAAGTATCAAATAAGAACAGTGAGTTGCCTGAACAAAACAACCAGCAATCTCCTCCTCCCAGGGTTTGTTGTACACCAGGCATTACGTGGAGTAGTTAGCATGACTTTAACTGATTGGTGGCATCTGCATTCTAACTGAGGGAATTAATTCTTTGCAGAGATTAATCTCACATGGAAAGGGAGAGAGCTGCTGTCTGATTGCTGAGCTACCTACTTCTAGGAGGGCACTGACCAAGTTGGATCTATGGTAGCTGTGATTGGGACAAAAGTAGCTTGCCACAAAGCAGTGGCTGTCCCGTTAAATATTAGTCACAGTTGATAAGTTCTCCCTCGGCGTGGGAATGTGAGTGTGTGGGGGGGTGTCAGTTAACTTGCACAAAGTTCTTAAACGAATATTCTTCAGGTTGCTGAATCCTACAAATTCTTCTAAAAAGGAGGAGGAGGATGGAAAATAACAAAAATGATTTCATAGGCCATGTGATAATTATTGCCATAATTCTCCGTTATGTACAAGATAATAGGGATGGTGAGATGGCACTGTGTGTAAAGGTGTCCACCTCTAAGCCTAGCGGCCTGAGTTGGATCCCAGAACCCACAGTAAAGAAAGAGAACCGATGCCTGAAAGTCTCCCTCCATACAAGCATATCCTATAGCATATGAGATCACAGAGGAAGGTAAATAAATGAGTAAACAGTAGAATTTTTTTAAAGATCAACACAGGTCAGACTTCAAGACTGAAGAATGTACTCATGTTCCATGTCCGGTGCCTATTCGTGCACTGTGTTCTTTGAAAGAGGCCCAGACTGTGTTAAACTATCCTGGCATTTGTCTTCAGTTCTCAAGCAAATGTGGCCTGTTCGATCATTACCTTGTGCTCTTCCACGCTATCAGCCTTGAGAGCCGTGAGCTGGTTGTTTAATGTAACAACTACATATTATAAAGTGAGAATGCTCTCCTGTCCTCGGCACCGTAGAGCCTAACTCTTAGGCCAAACCACATTCTTTCCCTTAGACAACACCGCAAATGTGTACTTAATTCCAGCTAAGATCTTCCCAGATTCCACACATATATTTATACAGAAGGTTGGATGTTGATCTTTAGTAAACTTCAAATTGATTGCCTAATCACGCGATGAAAGGATGGATGTTCCGGGGCCTTCTATTTTGACTTCACTGTGTCTGATGATGCAAACTGTCACTCAGAGGACAGTAGCTCTGTAGTGAGCAGCCATTTTGTAGAGGAAGTGGAAACCCTCACCGTCTTACCACTGAGCTGTACTGACGTACTGACTCCGAGCATAGTATTCTTCTTACAGTTACATTTTCTGCCACCCACAGACTGACATCATGTCTCCACACTGAGAGCGGGAGTGGCATTTGGCATTCGATGATCCCAAACCCAAATCTCTGTCCCGTTTTTAGTACTTTGCCATTTTGATTTTGCTTTTTGAATTTGCTTGTGACTCTCTGCTTCCCCCATCTTTTTTTTTTTTTTGGTACAATGATTCTTACCTTGTCTTTCCCCAGTCCGTTTCTGACCTGGAGAGACGTACAGCATGTTATTGTCAGGACTTCCCGTGCGGGACATTTGAACGCTAATGACTGGAAAACCAATGCTGCTGGTTTTAAGGGTGAGAACTTCTTTCATATTCTGTCACAGGCAAAATATTTTTAATTTTTCCCCAATTTTAAATGGAGAGTAGGAAATGGAACCCTTCAAACAAATCTTTAAATTTTGTGCTCACACATGAAGAGCCCTTTGGTCTTCTAGAACATAAAAGACAGATTGATTTTTTTTTATTCGACATATACACACATGGCAGATTTCCTGCACTTCCCATGCCATAGGTCAAGTGTTTAAAGATTCAGCCAACCCCCAAGTATAACTGGCCTGTGGGACCCCTAACTGCCTTAGTATTTGCTGTCGTTGATTCTCTGAGTGGTGTTTTTAAAACTGTGTGTTTTCAAAATTCTCCATCTTTACTTCTTTGTGTATAATAACTGACACACATTTCTCACTGTGGTCTAGTAATCAGGCCATGCATTCTGTACCATATTATTTTTACTAGCTTGAAGACTTCCGCAAGCAGAAAAGCAAGCATGTTTTTATGAATAAACCCAACGTGCAGATGAAACGTCCTACTGCGCAGTCTCTCGAAGCTGCACATGACACAGAACAAACATGGAGTGTTTTTCCCAGAGCTGGAGCAAGTTATAGATCCCCCTAGTGCTCTTCTTAACAGTAGCCGTCATCTTTATTGTCATGGATAATATATATCACAATAAATAGAAAGTAATTACATAAAGCATTTCTAAAGATTAGTGTGTTTACTCAAGTCGCAAATGACCTGAATGTTAATCTGTGGAGTTATAACAATAATTACTTTATATGACAGCTACAGTCTCAAAATTTTTCCCAAATAATTTTAGATCATGACGTATCCCTTTTTGGGGAAAACCATATTCTGCAGTGTAGGGACTGTGCTATCAGTGGCAGATCTCCCTCGGCCCACTGGAAACATGGTGAGTAATGCTGAGGAAACCGTTCATTTTAAGATCCCTAATTGTTCCACATTTAAACATAGAATCTGAGTAACGTCTACATGATATCATGCGTAGGAGCTTAATATTCCCTTAGGGAACTGTGTCCAGTACACTTAGATATTTATGCCAAAATGTATATCCTTTTAAAATTCTTTGCAGATAGCTCGTGGTAAACTCATCCTTAACCAGGACTTATGAATCTGTCATGTATTCAGCACTTAGGACCAGTTACTTAATGTTTTTGCATAATTCACCTCATACTTAGAAAAAGAGTAACCCTCTGCTCTTGAAGTGTGGCGCTTCCCTTGGCTGTCATGAGCAGCAAGTCAGTGTGCTGCTTAGCCTCAAGAATATATAAAAGTGCACAACTGGGAAGCCAATATGAAGATGCCCCAATCTCAAACTTGTAATTGTATGGGCAATATAAAAATTATTTGAAATTTCAGTTCTTCCAAAAAATAAAAACCAGAATGTAAATTGCCACATGTATATTTCACATTGATTAGCGTCAGCCTGCTCCTAAATCCTACAAGATAAGCCCATGAGCTACACTGGGGGGAAAGAGACCAACATGTAACCTGGCTGGAGTGGCCTTCCTAGCAGCGGGGGCTCACAGACAAAGCACATTGACCTCAATGAAGCTGGAAGAATCAACTTTAACCTAAATAAACTTCCTAGTTTTACTTACTCCTTTTTGGCAACTTAAGAAGAGCAAATGGTTCCAATAAAGCACACAGTTCTTTGGAAAACCTCTGTTGGTTTTGGAGAGGGGAAAACGGGGGATTTAAACTAAATCAGCAGACCCGAACATGGATTTCAAGGGACTGTACAGCTTCTGGCGAGGAGGAAATTGTATTTTACTATTGCACGTGGCAATATTTAGTATAATATTTCACTCTTCCCTTAGACGGCTGCCAAGAGTAACAATTAAAGTTCATTTTTTCATACATGAATTACTCGAAATGGTCTGGGCTCCCAGAGGAATTGTTTTGTAATTTTGTTGATGGCAAGCCCCATATTTCATCTAAACATGATCATAATAAGATGAATTTTTTCAACGTTATTTTCTTTCTTATTCTAAACATTACTATCCCTTCCCAAGTGTCCCGCCGAGAAAAGGGACTAGGGCAGAGGCTAGCAGGAGCAACTTGCACAGGAAACGAAGGAATGCAGGTCACCAAGGCAGAGAAAAATGAACTGACTTTTTATGAAACATAAATTCAAAGAATAAAAAAGCTAATATTTAAGAAAGATTTGTGCAGTGATAGCTCAGCAAGAATTCGTGGATTAAATCAGATCCACGAACAGTAAAGGCCTTGCTTTGCAGGGACCGACTTTTCCCCTTAGGCAAGAAAGAGCCACACTGCTTTGCAGGGACCGACTTTTCCCCTTAGGCAAGAAAGAGCCACACTGCCTGTTCCAGAACCCTTGACCGTGGTGCTACCCCACCCATCCCTCTGTCTTAACACTGAATAAACATGTACATGAAATGAATTTGGAAACTTCTAGATGAGCTGGACATGGTAGCACATGCCTTAAATTCCACCACTTGGGTGGCAGAGACAGATGGATCTCCAAGTTTGAGCCTGGTCTACATAGTGAGTTCCAGGACATACAGACAGACACACACACACATACACATACAAGAAAGGAGGAAATTAAAAAAGAAAGAGAGAGAGAGAGCAGTTTCACAGATTGTTTAGTGGTCACCGCTGGAATGGGGATGTCAGTATCCATGTCAGAACTTCCCTTTTTCATTGAGGAAAGCAGAAGCCATGGTTTGGATATAAGAAGATGTGATATTTACACTGATAAATTCAGAAAGGCCAACACCCCATGGGGATGAATGGCTTTTTCTGACCAAACCTGCCAGATCTGTCTTACACTACCTCCCTACAGTTCCTCGGGCATACCTATATGCCACACACAAGAGCAGCCCGCAGAGCCGGAAGCTAAGGGCACTATGGGAGGGTAATACTCTCCTGGAGGTTGGCTTCACCCGTACCCAGCTACAGGTGCTGAGCACACCTGGACGAGGGCAACTCTTCCCTGCTCTTGCAGCAGCCGCACCTGTGCTCAGGTTCTCCGCGTAGGAAGGATGGGGCTCTCGGGAAATCCATCTCTGTTTCTCTGAGTGCCACACTGGTGACTGTGCTTCAGAGAACTGGGTTTTCTGTGCTCCTACAGCCGCAGCCTGCATATGCCCCTGTAGTGAGATCAGCTCACTGTGTGGGAAACCCCAAAGACAGTCGCCACACTCGACACTTGGCTGCTGATGCTACCTTGACTTTTAATGATTTTAATTGGACTAACAGGATTCTGTCCTGCTGCTCAATGATTGTAACAACAGAAGTAATAATGACCTGAATATAATTAAAATATCTCTTCCAGCAGGCTAGTTTTACAGAATGTACATAAGGAAATGAATGCACTCCTATATAAACTTACTAAATATCTATTTGTCCAGTCCATCTTGTGAATAATTCTAGTCGGTTTTTAGGTACCTTTGAACTATGTACCTTCCCCAGAAGTAGTTACTTGAAAAGAATGCTATGAATTATCACATACCCATGAAAGACTCCACCTGAGAATGTGTGTGAAAATGGAAAGTCATTCTGAGAGCAGATGTGGCATTCTGTCATTGAAGAACTGAAACGCAAACTCTAGTGTCCCATTGCTGAGCAACATTCCCAAAGCCAGAAGATGACTTCGGCATTAAATGGATGGCATTTTATCAGGATTAGTGCCCCCACATCCCATCTCTTAAGTCTCTTCTGTTTCATTCCTACTCTTTTTAATCCACAACCCATGTGCTTTTAAGTACACCGGTGAGTACTGAGAAAGAGCTTCCTCCACCCAAGTGGTGCTTCTGACAGAATTAAACATGTCTCTTCATTGGTCGGTTCCTAAGGGTGTTCTGAACACTTTCAGTCCTCCAGCCACACAGGAGTAGGAAATGTCAGCACCATGGGCTAGCACAATTTACAGACACAGAAGTTGATATGGGTCTTTTGGTTTTGGAAGATAAGTTGTCACACCTATGTAGACTGGACTGGCCTCAAGCTCACTATGTAGGCCAAAGTGGCCTTGAAATTATGGCAATCCTCCTGTTTCTCCTTCCTGGATACTGGAATTATAGGCATGTATCTCCATGCCTGACTGACATGCCCCTACTGTTGATCTCATTCTAACCCCTGACAATGCCCCCAGGTCACACTAGACAGAAGTATTGATAGCTCTGTGCTTGGCCACAGCAGGAAAGGGCGAAGGTCTAGAGCACCTGTCGTGGGTCTGATGTGTATTTTGACAGAATCCTCTAGCATTGTCACCCAGAAGGCTGCCCAAGATGTTCATCCAGAGATTTTTCTAATCGGGGGATCAGAACATTTCCGGAAAATATGATAGCTTTTCTTGGGCTCTCCTTTCGTCCACTTCATTACCCTGAGGGAACCATAACCAGCCAAGCCTCTTGCAGTGCCCAGGCTGTGCCGCTGATTCTTCTCCTCGAATCCTGAGCTATGCTTTGAGGGTGTAGTTGTGACTCTATAGAATGCATGAACATCTCTTTGAATCAAAGTATTTGTATTTGGATGATATGACTGTATACAGTTAAACTCTCTTCTATCTAGGAACAGAAGTAGATTTCAGATAATAAATTAGGACCTTCTGTCATCTTTACTAGGCGAAAGAATGAAAAAAAATGTCATTGAAACTCAAAAAATGACCACTAAGTGAGAGAGGTTGCCACGCCCTCCATTTCACTGCCCTCCCAGACTATGTAAGTCTCTGTTTCTCTCCCAGCATGTTGCTGAAACCTCCCCTGTCCCCACTGACTCTTTCCTGGACCACAACTAAACTACTAGATTTTTTTTTTACTTCTAACTGGTTACCCACAATGGTAAAAAAACAAATGACAATCTAACATGACTTCCTAGTCTCTCAGATCTTAACTTTTAATCATCTTTTTTTTTTTTTTACTTTTAATTGCCACCATTGTATTTCCATTGGTAGGGAATGGTAGTTTTAAGATACTACAATATATTTTTAGCAACTACTTTCTTTCAGTTTGTAATGCTTATTAAAAAGAATTAGAAGTACTGAATCCATTAAGCATGCCATGTGTTAAATCCAAATGAAAAGTTTAGATTTGGTTTATTTTTGAGAGTATGAGGTGATTTCTAATGTGTTGTCACTTGCAAGGGTAAAACTCTATTTATTTTATTGTTTCACTGTTTAAATAATAATACATCTCTGCTACCTGCTTGTAGATTAACTGTTGAAATGTGATTTATTCTCCATAATGTTTGGATGCACAATGTTTTTATGTTGTTGAAGAAAGGTCAAAATGGCTTGCTATTCCTCTGACCAGTGTGAACAATGGGGTTAGAATCAGATGTGGGAGTCTAGTTAGGACCCATTTGAGGAAGTAAATGGCTATTACTGAAACGTGAGTAGACACGTATCATCCTACTGATGAATCTGCTTACTGAAGATACTGCTTGGTTGTTTCCCTCATTCTGTGCTTTCTAGCATTGTGTTCAATGAACTTACATTCTTCTATTTATTGATTGCAAGTCCTTGTATTTATTGACTATGGTATATATGGGCTTATCTTTTAGCTTGTCCACAGAATGATGTGGCTCACACACTGCAGGGGTGGAGGATCTTGCCTTTATTCTTTGGTCTGGTGGATGATTTACCTAGACATCTAGATGGTAGCACTAAGTCCCTGACAGGAAACCCTGCTTAGCTGGGTTTAGATTAAGCTGGTACTTAATCTAAATTCTTGTCTCTAAAATGTTCACTTTTTCTTTTGGGAATAGCTAACTACTGAATATGTGAAGCTTACAAAACATTGTCGGAGACTAAGGAGAAGTCTTCTCCATGTTGATCTTCCACTGAGTGGTAGCGTTCTATTGGTCCGGCTTCTTTCAGCCGTGCTTTGCTTCAGTTTTGTGTTCTTATGGGTTTCAAACACACACAGTTTTATACTTAAAAACCTACCTTTGGGACTTTGAATGTAACTCTGTGATAGAGAGCCTGCCTAATATGTGTAAGAGCCTGTGTTCCAATCCTGGATGGCCCACATGTGCAGCTCTCCCCTCCTCCCCCACTCTGTTTCTTTCTCCCTTTCCCTCCCCCCCTCTCTACAAAGCAAAATTAAAATTACGGTTACATAGTTTGCCTGTTAGCTCTATGCCAGATGAATTAGTTATTTGGAGAGAGTTATAGGAGGGTTTTCTAAGTTTTGTCACACTCTTAATAACTAAATGGCATTATCTGTGGTCCTTGAAGAAACAAGTCCAGGATTTGTACCTTGGCTTTTGCAGAATATAGGAGCTAATAATAAACATAATGAAAAGGCTGAACCAAATAAAAAGTGATTGAAAATAGAAGGTGGCAAACATAGAAAGAGTCATAAAACTCTATTTCTGTATTATCCCCATCCCCTGAAATAAAGATAAAGACACATAAATATGCTGTCAATGAGAATGGTTGGGGGTTGAAATTAGCTAACTGACCTCAAACAGGCTAGAAAACTGTGATTTCTAATAACTAACATGTCTTTAAACTTTTTATCCCATAATCCTATATCAATAATAACACAACTCTACTTAATTTTCATATTATGTTTAAATGTCACTTTGAATTCAGTCTGTTAAATCTCACAAGTTCTAATTAATTGCACCTATATAAATAAGAAGTGATAAGAATCTGAAAAGAAATTTTAAAAACTTTCTGACTCTTTAGCTATTAATATGCCACATAAAATTGTAAGCAGAAAACGTGGTTTGGCAATGTGCAAAAGCTTCTACGCTTCAAAGAATTACATCTTCGTGTAATTCCCCCAAAGAAACTAAATTACTACTTCAAGAGAGGATGAATTGATGTCCCTGGTCATTTTCAACTCTTCTTTCAGCATAGGTGTTTGACTCTCCTTAAGAGTGGTAGCTCATGACATTTTGTTGTGACGGTTGATATCTCAGGCTAGAATAAAAGCTATCAGGTTTTGATCCCCAAGATTTGAGCGTCGTTATCAGTGGAATCCTGCTCTGGTTTAAAATGCATGAAGGCTAGAAAATAATGAAATGGATTTCTTGAAGCACTGATTCTGAATCCAGTTCCAAAACAAGATGGAAAGAATTGAAGCCAAGACGCGGTCCTATCAGAACACATTCACACATGCCATCGAGAGACTGTTTTGAAGTTCAGCACTCCTTGTTTCAGGTTTCCTGTTTATCCAAACCAAGAAATTCATTATTGGGGTGATTTCAAAGCATATACCACTCAGTCAGACAACCTGGGATTGAACCTCGGTTTATAAACAAATTAGTATATGTGGTCATCTTCATACATTCTTACCCACTTTACTGAGATAAACTTACATGTAGTGAAGTTTCTATTTTACATGTACTGCTGTTGTGTTTTGACAGAGATCACACCATCACCCCAGTAAGATCTAGACAGCTGTTATTGCACTAAAACTTCTTGTACTCCTTCGTTGTTCTCTGTCCTGCAACCACACTGTACAGCCATTGATCTACCCTCTGTCACTGGAGGTAACATGGTCTTGCAGATGCTCTATCAATAGGATTAGTTGAGTATGGCTTAGTTGAGTGTGGCTTCCTCCCTATCTCTAACATTTTCAGAAACCTTTATTCCATTAACTATGCCATGAGGCCATTTCTTTGAACTGCTAAGTTGTATCCTTGTGAATGCCACCAATTTCTATTCTCCTTCACTTTTCCATGTATTATTTTTCTTGTGTGAAGTTTTAACTCATTATGAGAAAAACTGATATGGACAAGTCTTTGTAGACATTTATTTTAATCATTTACCAACCTCTTATTTTAACTAAACCCATGAGCAGGAGGCAGAGGTGGAACCAAATGACCAACAAGCTGTAGGCCATTTCAGGTGAAGCAAAAAACATGTACAAGACTTGTCTATCGATACAATGAAACAAGCAAAGGGAGAAATAAGAATTTAGCACTGAAGCCTGATAGTATACAATGTCGGAGGCATGAACTGCACTATATAATGGAACTCTGTCTTTAAAAAGAAAGACAAAGGAGAATTTGGTACAGTTCTTCCCTCATAGGCTATTACTTAAGTAAAATTACTTATCATCTACGTGTTGTTCATTATTCTAATACAACATATTCAGTTGATAGTCTGTTCATGTCTTTGGATTTAAAAACTAGGCTTGTAGAAATTGATGTACATGAATCAATGTTCTTAGAAGAGTGAGTGATCTGTATCTGATTGTCCCCATTATCACCTTCCCATATTAGCCTCCGTCCTTTTTTATTGGATGTGTGTGTGTGTGTAAGTACACATGCACACGGACATGCACCTTCTACAACACATGTGTAGATGTCAGAGGACAGCTTGAGGAAGTCTATTCTTTCCACCATGTGGGTTCCAGGGATGAAGTCAAGTGGGGATTGAAGTCAGGTGGTTGGGCTTGGAGGAAATCCTTGTTACCCACTGAGATACCCTGCCAGCCCCATCCCCACTACTTTATAGCTACAGAACTCCTGTATCCTGATCTTCTCATTGTTTTTTGCTGTTACCTCCCTTCTGAGATCTTGTTTTCACTTTATATTTTCAATGACTTTGGGTTGATGATCCTAGATAAATGATTAGCCTCCTTGTTCATGCTTTCTGCTTTACGGGCGATTACTTGGATGTTGAGACTGGTAAACAGACTCCAAAGTGTTTAAGAGAAAAAAAACCTGATGGTGCTGATGAGTTAATTCAACCCCATGAATCAGAAGCGTAAATAAATATGATGACAGGGAAGGAGATTCTGAGAGCTTTAAGGTCGTAAAAATTCTAAAAACCAAAACTTGTCAAAAATGGCTTCTTGACTTGTTAGATCACACAAGTGCTTCCTGCTGTTTGTGTTTCTCAGCACTGTAATGGGAGAAACAGCTTTGGGAAAGCTGCAGTTCAGGCAAAAGAAGGAAAGGGCCCAGAGCGTGATGAAAAAGCAGGTGTGATATGATAAGGAAAACAATTTCAAGAAATCTGAGAGCGAAGCTCCTTTAATCATAAAGTGGGGGATTCTCTTTTGATTTGAAGTACATTTGTGAACCACCAGAGCGACTCAAGAAAATGAGTTGGGTAATAGCAATGACTTCTAAGCAAGCTGATTCTAGATACTAATCTGATGTCATTTTTATTTCCCAAGTTATTGGTATGAATTCATTGGTTCTACGAAATGTCTTACACAATGACATGTGCATAGCAAATGGGCAGGTTCCCTGGCAGTGACTGCTTTCCATTATCCTAGTAAGTGGTTATGCACTGTTGACCTCAAGACTTCTGACATTCGGAAAAAACAAACTGTTGTCTTCTGTTAACGTCCTTCAAGATGAGGACAGCTACAGATTTGGGATATGTAACAACCTCTGCCAGCCTTGGTTGTTGTTGTCATAAAGGATACTTTTTGAAATGGATTTTTAATAAGCCCACAGTAAAGGACATGGTCAAAAGATTGCTTTTATAAAAATGGCAGGCCAGAAAATGGACTTTGAGACAGCTTCACAGATTCCCTTTAAAGCAAAGCCTTCAAAAGTCACTTAGCTTCTGCTGTCTGAATTTCTTTCTTAACATACAGCTATAGCCTTTGGGTTCATCGTGTGATTTTTGCAAATATTTAAGAAAATAGGTCATTTCAGTTCTCATCTTGAGTTAGTATAAAATTGTTAGGCAGATATACTAATAAGAAATTTAGAGTTTATAATGATTCTGTATTCTACTCTGTGTGTGTGTACATACGTGTGTGTGTGTGCACTAATGCACATGTGTTTTGAAACCCTCAGAGGCTGCAGTGTACCTGCTTTCTTAATATAACAGTTTTGTCTAGAAGTCAAATTTTCCATTTGTTTCCATTTTGTCTTTGGAGGTACCTTCAGATCCCAGGCTTTGTGTCCAAATTTGTTCCACACTCTAATGATACGTACCCTAGAAGCCTAAAATACTCACCGTGTTCCAGGCACATATCACTTGACATTACAGGACATACATAAACGTCACAAATGTCCTATGAATATTTGATAGGGCTTCCCTGTTGGTCAAGCAGGTTGTGTACATGGAAAAGGAAGTCAGGCCGAGTGGTCGAATAGGAACTGAAACCTGACCTGGAGTCCACTCCCCAAGCCATTAGAGTGAGAAATATTTATGTATTCATAATGTCACTCTGTAATGTCACTCATACTAGCCTTCCCTTTGCTTCTGTCTTGACTTTCTCAGAACCTGCTCATCAGTAGAGTAATTTGCTAACTTATAGCTAGTTCATCACTGCTTCTATCACTAGTTCTCGGCACAATTTGAAGAAAGAATCTCCAATTTATTACTCTTCTCCCCCTATTTTGTATACATTTACCCTTTTATACTGCCAAAATGAGATCAACACTTCATTAACTTAAATACTAATTATTTCACTTGGGGTCCAGTAGAACCACATTCCTACTTAGGTAGAGAGTCCTCAGAAACAGCACCATAAGCAGCGTCAAGAAGACGGAGCAGGAAATAAAGGGCTCTGTTAGAGGCTTCTAGTGATGTCATCAAGCTGTCTCCACCTGATCTTCCCTCCCGATCATCTTTTATCCAGGAAGGGGTTCGAACACAGATAGAGCTCTAAGTATGGAAGGAAGACAAGTTAAGGAAAATGCTGTGGCTGAAATTCCTGTGTACCTGTGTTTGCTCTGGGATTCATGTCCCTGGCACATGCTACGTGCACCCCTTACATGTGGCCCATCAGGGTTAAGAGCTGTAACTTGCTGTGTCCACACTATGACAGGTGCCTGGGTACTCTTACTGGTTCAGGGTTCAGAAGTAGAGGAGCCTTACCAAGTCTCTTTTCAAAATGATTCCGTGGCCCATCTTTTTTGGCATTAGAGAGATTGGTATTGGTGCAGATCCCAAGTCGCAAAGATATCCTGAAGATTAGCCTTCTGCCAGTTCTGTGCCTGACTTCCTAAGGCTACTGGCAGGAGGGAGTAGCATGCCAGGCAATCACACTGCAGAATCCATGTGGATACATCTGCTGTGAAATAAATAGTTCCAGACTTCTGTTTCCCTTCAAATCTTAATTCAGTCTCTTTACACGTGTTCACATCTTGCTAGCCCATGGCATTTCAAAGCCATTAAACTTCCATCACACAACCCTGTAATGGCTACAACAGACTTCATTTTATAGGGTTACACCACAAGAGATGCTATGCCTTGAATTTCCCGTTATCCTTGAAAGAGCCAAAAGGAGGAATATCCTGACGGTTCACAAGTGGGAAATGACTTCTTAGCTCAGTGTCCATCTCACATCTGTGCATACCTGCTTAGACCTAATGAAAAAAAGAAAGCCTGTCCCAAGTATGATTATAAAATAAAGTCTCTTTTCCAGATGAACCTCTTCAAATGCAGGGAAAATCCCCTGTAGAAGTGACTGAAGAAGGTCATTTCTCAGCAAGAATTGGGGAAAGCATGGTGGACCAGATGTTAGACTACTTTCCAAGCCTCGCCTATTTCTTTTTCTGTGTGTGATATTTTAATTCATTTTTAAGAAAAGAGCAATTTCTATGCAGTTCACTCAATTATTTGAATAACTTAGTTGGAAAAATTATTGTGTGTTCATAAGCAAAATAATCAGTAGATGTAGAAGAAGTTCTAAAGACTTAACTGTAGGGCCCACGCCTTTACACATGTTCTTTTAATATCCATGAAAATTGGTTTCTTCTGCAAAATATGAACAACATATCCTGTTAATAGGATTGTTAAGATTTTATTAGTTGGCACACAATAAAATACATATGTTATAATTTTTCCCTCTCATTTACAAGTTCATCTGTGTATGGGTGTTTTTCCTACATGTATGTCTGTTCACCATGTGAATGCCTGGTGCCCTCAGAGGCCAGAAGAGGGCATCAAATACCTGAGACTGGAGTTACTGACAGTTGGAAGTTACCATGTGGGTGCTGGAGACTAAACCAATGTTCTCTGCAAGAGCAACCAGTGATTTTAAATGCTTGAACCACCTCTCCAGCCCTGGGTGCATTACTTTTAAGAAGGATATTTGATGCATAAAATTCTTCAACTTTCAAGGCAGTGTGATAACTCAGTCCAATTCCTGAGTCACTTTTGCACATTGCCATGATGGTTTTGTTTGTTTGTTTGACCTCAACTCAGGCAAGCTCTGACTCTATCCTGATAACTCAGGCAAGATAACTCAGGCAAGCTCTGACTCTATCCTGATAACTGTAGAATTGCCACCATAAGTAATGTGCATCTAAAGAAGAAATCATCTAGGCTTGAAGTGGGTGAAATAATACACATACATGCACGCACACACTAATTAATAAACCTTATAGTGGTTTTGTAGAGAAGAATCATCAGTATTAAGGATAGCACATACCCAAAGATACTGGCACTGTATACTGTGTTGCCTACTCTAATGTCTTGCGATTTGGACATGAGGGAAAGGGCCCTGGGGGATCATGCTCATATTCTGAGGTGGCAAAGCCTATTTAACCAGACTAACCCCAAAGAAGTGGTCCTCTCTGTGCCACCATCTAAGTAGCACTAGAGAACCTTTTAGAAACACAAATCAGGAGTACCTGGGCACTAACGTGTGTGTGTGTGTGTGTGTGTGTGTGTGTGTGTGTGTGTGTGTGTGTGTGTGTGTGTGTGTGTGTGTGTGTGTTGTCCTACAGTTTGATGTGGAACTTGCTCCAAACACCTCATCCTTGTCAGTTGTCTGTCAGCTTACAGTCTCACTCGGGGTCTGCCAGCCGGACCCTGGCGCTCTGCTACAAATGTCACTTTCCTCTTCCTGAAAGAGAAGTGCTGTGGTTGCACGGCTGCCATAGTTCTGTCCTTCCTTACACAACTAGAATGTTCCAGTTTGGTCCCTGCTCTCTGCTCAGGCATGATGTCCTGCTGACCATAGTCTCCTGTCTTCCTCATGCTACTGCTCTTGCCAGACTGCCCGTCTCCTTGCTTTGTATGAAGCAAAGGTAGCTTCTGTCATTTACTTCTCTCTACCTTCTTCAACCACAGGCAATCCCGAGAGTCCCTGAGAACTCCCACTCCCGTTCTTCCTGGCTCTCCCTCCCATCCCAAGCCTCCTGTTCTTCTTCCTCTTGTTTCTACTCCACTGCTTTGGTTTTATTTCCCAACTGTTTCCTACTCTATTACAAGGAGTAACCTTAAACCTGAAAACCTGTTGAGGAAAAGGAATGTTCCTGAGAAGTCCAGCACAGGAGGTGAGCTAGCTTTCCTCCTAGTGAGATGACAGTCCCAGCTGTGGGGAGTGAATCCTTCCAGGGAGTGAGCCAGAGGTCCTATGAGTGGATGGGATAACCAAATCTCAGCACTTTTGCTACCGAGTGAAATGTCACTGTGTCAGTTACTCAGCTCTCACAGCAGGAAGACACAAGTCTAGGAGCCAGACAGGCTCAGCAAAACTTTCCTTTAGCCTTGGATCACAGGCCCTTGGAGTACATTTTTAATCTTGTTCTCATCATTGTCCAGAGACAATCCTATTTTCCTACAAATAAGCACAACTATCATTCAGATATGCCCCATGCTTTTCTGAGTCCTCAAGCTAGTGAAATAGTTTCCCCACTTCTGCTTAAATTATTTCAGCACCTTAGAGAAATCACTTGCTAATCACAACCATGTTGGGAGCAAATAAGTGAGAACTAAGCAGAAAAAAATAATAATAATTTGACTTTTCATCCTTTGCATTTGGAGAATTCTGCGAGTTAAACAAACAATAAATGTATATTTATATATGTGTCTATAATAAATTGTATGGATGTGTACATACACACATGTGCACAATGTGTAGAAGAGAGGCCAAAATGTTTTCTAAATTCTCACTGTTCATCTCTATAATGATGGGACTCCATACAGCTGCTGAGCAAGCCGATCCCAAGGGGAACTTTGAAGGGCTGCCCCAACAGACAGCCAAGTGTCTGGAAACCTTCCACATGCAAGCTGTCAGTAGCACTGGTGATGGCTGGCATGTTTAGATCCAGCTGGAGTTGTTACTAGAGCCTGAGATTCCATGAAGAACAAGGGAAAAACAAACACAAACCGTGCAGCAGAGCGCAGGTGCCGGCTGCTCGGTTGTCCTGCCCCCGCTGGAGCCTGCACTTTGTACCATGGATCACAAGAAAGTGTTAAAACTGTGCTTCTGCTTCCCTAAGAAGCTCTTGAGCTTTCACATGGGCTCTGTGCTAGAGACCTTGAGGGGAGTCAGAGAAGGAGAGGAGACAAGGGAATCAGTGGTGATGCTGAGAGCATCTGTCCCAGATGCTCAGCTGTGGCACTCCAAAATCAGGACCATGAAGAGCATCGGTCACCACCTTCTTGCTTTCAAAACTTACATATGATATTTTCATATACCACTGCTCATTTTTTTTGCTTGAAACGAGCAGTAATTAGACACTATGTCCATGGGACCTGGTATCCTAAGACAGTGCCCCAGCCCCTTTCAGTTGCAGTCCTCCTCCCCTCCCTGACATTTGGCGCTATCTGATTAATGGGTGTAAGAAGTGCTCCGTAGGGGGCCGCTCTTCAGAGAAGGAGGTGTTCGTGGAGGATGCAGGAGCCCAAAGGGGGCTAGGACTACAACAACTCTGGGTAGCTCTTTGATCTTTGGTTCAGATTTCTACCCATTTCAAAGTCAAGCACCCTCTCTGTGACTTCCTTACAGGTAAATTGATTGATGGTAGACGGCATCCGACAGTCTTAGGGGACCTTCATTTCTCCCATGGTGGGGTCCTCCTCATTGTTCCCTGTGGTACTTCCATTCACCCCATCCCTGCTGAACCACTCTTCTCCAAGCCACTGATTCTGGTGGTTCTGGTTTCATTACTGAGCCAAAGAGCTTCATGTCTACCTCATTGATGATCAGGAGGCGCAGTCCTGGCACTTGCATCTGTCCAAAGCCTCCATGTCTATCAAAGCATAAGCAGGTGCTTTATACAGTAAACCTCATGACTCTACATCTTAGCAGCATCAATAGAGAGCTTACTACACACCAAGCAATGGCAACTTCCTTTCCAACCATTGTCTCTTTGAATGATTTCTTACTCTTTTGAAATACTTTCATACTTGCAGTAATTATGCATTTTGAATCTTTAATTGCTTTTCCTTACGTCTTAACATTGTTGCCTCCCCTCATGGTTGACTGAGAACACAAATCATTTTCTGTTTCTTTTGTGCTCTCCCTGTTCGAGGTAATGTCAAATAGACAGTAGATTTCCACAACCCTTCTAAGTGGTATGACAACTAATTAGGTCAATTATGAGCTTATGCAGGCTCAGTACACCTTACCCTTGAGACGAGAAGTGTTTGGATTGGGGAATATTTGCATATACGTAATGCGGTATCATGGGAAGAAGGGCCAAGTATAAACAGGCAGTTAGTTTATGTTTTCTGGAAACCTTACACATGACAAATGTAATCATACACAGCATCATAGTGCCCCTGCATTTTGACTGTTACATGAGATCAAATTCAGAATTTCCCGTGAACCCAGTGTCACTTCTACAAAGTTCAGATTTTGGAGCTGAAGTTCATATTTGGGATTTCAGGGTTAAGGACATTTATTTTGTATTGGTGAAGTACACCAATCAATCAACACTGGAAGTAGCACTTCAGACAGTCAGATACTTGAGCCCATTTGTCAGCCATGTTCTACACATTAGTGATGATGTTCCACACAGCAAGCACGGTCTTGCTTCAGGTTGCTAAATGATGGCTGGCAAGAGACAGCTCTGCACCACTCCTCCATGGCAGCTCTTGGTCGGTCCAAGAATGGTGATACATTCCCCAGGACACAGAACTTTTGATTTTCAAAGTCAAGATAGAAGCTGGACATGGTGGCGCATGCCTTGAATCCTAGCATTTGGAAGGCAGAAGCAGTTCAGATCTCTGAGTTCGGAACCACTCTGGTCTACAGAGCAAGTGTCAGGACAGCCAGGGCTAAACAGAGAAACACTGTCTCAGAAGTAAATAGAAAATGAAGGAATGAATGAAACCTAGGCAAATGTGGACACTTAGTCTCTTCGGAGCCCTATCTGGAGAGAGTCCTCTCTAGCTTCTCTGGAAGCTGTCTACTGGACCTCCCTGTTAGATTTCAAAGGCACTTATGGATAGATGCCACTCACTCTATTTGCACTCCCCGTCAGTCACAGGTAAATGATCAGATTTCTTCCAAGCTCATATGGAATGTCTGTGTGTTGGATGTTTGCGCTGTGTGTGTGTGCGTGTGTGTGTGTGTGTGTGTGTGTGTGTGTGTGTGTGTGTGTGTGTGTGTGTGTGTGTTTGCACTGGATACCATCAAGCATTTTGCACGTCTGACAGCTGGTAGCAGAGAGGCCCTCAGTCACTTCAGAAAGCTCAAAAACTTACCAAAAAACTGCTTGCAAAAAAAATATATATTGTGCCTCTTGTGCTCAGAAACATCATTTCTTTTTCCTCCCTGCTGAACTGCCTAACTTTCTTTGAGGTCTGCTTTTGTAGCCCGCTATCTAAAGCCGTTGCTTAAATTAGCAGAATCTGCTTTCAGCTCACATGATCGCTGACTTGTGTGCTCAGTGATTAGCTTCTCTCAGCACTTCTGGTCCTGTCAGAAAATAGAAATACACCTGCCAGAGAGAATTATCAAACTTCCTGACTTCTCTTGTCCATCTGACCGCACGAAGCCAGTAAGCCTTTAGATAACATTGAATTAAAACTCATTATGCTTCTTGTGAGCTGAGCTGCTTGCGAAAGGCCTTCTTATAGGGTCTCCATTGCTGCCTCCCACATACAAACACATAAATGGGCACGCAGTCCAAAGGGACGCCTGCAAGTGATGTGAGTTGTTCAGCCCCTGTCTCCCCCACATGCTGGAGTGGAGCTGGCCCTTCGCTCTACCAAGAAATGCATTTGTCAAGGACTTTTCTGCACATGCCTTATTCCCTCAGTAACGTTAGAATTATTTTTTGAATATTAACTATTGCTATGTTGGAAGTGGATGTTTGCTAGCCCTGCTCTTAGGCATGGAAGTTTGTGTTGAGATCTCTAATTGTATCCATGTTAATAATAACCCTGGTTACAAAAGTTTTGTATATCGCACAGGTGAATTCTCCTTGATCTGGTGAAAGTACTTTTAGGCTTACGTTATGTTGAGTTTGGCATGAGATATATGCTAAATAAGTGTCCCTTAGCGATAAAATAGCCCTGCCACAGCCAGCTGTGTGCACAATGCCACCACGGTCAATTCATAAACTGTGTACGTTGACTCTTAAGTAAATTTTGAAAGTTATTGATAACTTCAAAAAAGTTAGAGGGGAAGAACCAAACTTCTTCATTCCTACCACAGTTTTCTAATAAAGACACCATGCCTCTGGTGAATAAATGACTTTATGCCTGTTCTGCTCCTCCATCCTGTAAGTATTTATGTAGACCAGACACCCTGTAGCCAGCTGGAGACTGCACCCTGCAGTTCTGAGGCTCACCAAGCAGTATAGGCAGGCAAACAAACTCACAATGGTAGAAAAACAAAATCAGTATTTTTGTATGTGAGGTAATTTTGAGTATGAAATTTTTACATTATATTTTTTAAAAAAATCATTGTTGCTTCCAAGCTACTCAGTGTTATTATTTCCCCTCCTGACACCACATTTTTAAACAGTTTATCTATCTAATGCATTCACTGTCTAATTATTCTTCATAAGTATTTACCAACAAGACAGATAATGGCCTATCGAGCTACATGGAGTTGATGCATTGCCAACAAGAAAAATTAACAGATAGAATAATTGACATCATATTTTTCTTCAGCTGTGTACCACTTCTATAGACAGATGCACAATTCTGGGTATTTCTAAATATTAAAAATCTCCATTACTAACTCTATAATTTTGTCTATTCAAGTTTTCACGTTTATTAACTCTTGTCTAATATTTTTTTCCGTTGAACTGTGGCTCCTCGGCCTCCTTGCTTTACGGCGGGTTTGAGTGCTTCTTGCATAGACCATGGCCCTAGAAGGTAGGAATAGAATTGGAGTAGAAAGCAAATGTTTAGCCTTCACAGTGACCTGAGGTGCTTTCTTACTTAACCCAAGAGGCTGCTAACAGGCATGAAGTAGTGGTGGTATTTGATGGCCCTTTTTGTTAAACTCTGTTGTAATGGATGTTAGCTGGCAGGTTATGGGGTAGGGGGATGGATACACAGGAACAGACTCAATGGAGCTGAACTAGACTCCAGCGCTCCCATTTAGAGATGCTTCAGGGGCTGAAGTGACCTTCCAGAGCCTTTGCTCTCCCCAGCATTCTCCCCTTCAGACCCTCAACACACCAATCAAGTCTTCAACCTTATTGCTGAACTGAAGTGAAATGATAAGTTGTGCTAGTGTAAAACCAGCAGATTGGGGAATACTAGACTAAACTTGGGGGGGGAACACTGTTGAATATGTGTAATAAAATGACGTTGGGCCTGTGGGCGATGGTGACGGAAGGGAGAATTCACTAAAGACTTCTGTCACTTCACTTCTGACCTTCTTTTAGAGTCCTTTCAAAAAAAAAAAAAGCTTTTTGATGAGCCTGCAGTAATAATTGTCCATAGTTATGGGAGGAGTGTAGCATTTTAATACATGAATATGAGTATGAATCAAATTGGGATAATTTAGATTATTCTGTCTCCTTATCCTTTTGTTTGGAGAGCCCGGATGCCCTCCCCCTTATAAAACACATTATAGGTTAGTGTAAATTGTAGTCCCTGACTGGGGACTAGAATACTAGAATTTTAAGTTCTCCTGTTAGCTCTTCTACCTCCCATTCTCCACCCTCCTTGCCCTCATCCTTCTCATGCATTCCCACTTGGTATTTCTCTTATGTACAATATTCCTCTTTCTGTTTTTAATAACATTATGTAACTGAAACAAAATATCAGAATTATTCATAGATCAGTTTTGTTGAGGTTACTAATGACTTCATTTACTTGTAAGTTTTCCCCAGTATACATAAGATATTTTGCAATGAACTTCTTTTTTTTTTTTTTTGCGATCACACTGCCTTTTTTCTTTCTCATTTTAATTGTTTGGATAGGAATATACTATATATTTTCCTCCCCTCTCCCCTTCCACTTTCTCCCTGCCCTCCACGCTCCCAATTTACTCAGGAGATCTTGTCTTTTTGCCCATGAACTTACTTTTTAATTAAAAAAACATTTTAAGAAAAGGCCATAAATAATAAAGGTTGAAAAGCTATATATATATATTAGAATTTCCTATATGCACCTTTCCATAGAAAAGTAAATTTATTTGTATATATTTGGTATGGCCTATCTGGCTCAGCACCTGGTAACAAAATAATGCATAGGTTTTCTCACCTGGGATATATAATAGTACTCAATGAACCATGACAGGATCCATCATAATAATGCATAGGTTTCTCACCTAGGATATATAATACTACTCAATTAACCATGACAGGATCCATCATAATATCCTTAAACAAGAAAATTATGGGAAAAATATTTTCTTTTGCTTGTTAAATATTATACAATTATCACACAGCATGAGCCAAACTGTGGCTGTGTTCTAGTACAATTTTTCTTTTTCACATGCTCTAATTTCCAAAGTTCCCATGAACCCTGTAAAGGAGTATCAAGCCACTTCCTCCATCAAACATTTTATAATGAAGCTGGAGTACAAGGACACATGACTGATGAGTTAATTATCAGTTCAGTTAGTGACACAGCTTTAAAGCAGTCTGCCTTGTGCGTGTCTGTCACACAGAGACCCCAGGGGATGGAGGAGGGACAGAGGGGTCGAGGGATGGAGGTGGAACGGAGTGATGAGCAAAAGAGCAGATGGGCTCACAATTTATAGGACTACAAAGAAGATTGATGGACAACATTGGTTGAATTTCAGTAAATCTATTGACTTTTTATTGATCTGATAATCCTTAAGGAAGTATATGGACCAGCTAGGTGTTTGGGAACTCAGAGTAGATGGGGTTTTATTCAAAGGAGGAACTAGGAAAGTTAGAACAAGGGATTTATATGGGAAAAATCAGTAAGTCTGAGGGTCCAAGATTTTACCAGACACTGGAACAGAGAACCTTCCCTGGAGCAAAGGATCAGTGAGGAGATTGCTTTCACATTTGCACAGCCTGGTATCCTAGAGAAATATGAATATTAAACAACCCACAGACATGGGCAGCTATGGGATTTTTGCATAAAACAGTTAATGCAAAAATTAAAAAATGTTTTAGGCAAATCAGTTATAAGTTTAACTCTGTGTTGACTATAAAGATATAAATGTGGATATAATATATCTTATTATATCTTACACGTAAGATATAATAATAAAAATCATATATATATAAGATATAATAAGATTTTGAGTATTCAGCAGGGATCTCAGAGTATTTTTAGAAGGAACTAAATATGTAGGTTTTGCTGCACCATCAGTAAAACAATTCTGTATTTAACTGATTTTTTGGAGACAGCTACATCAAATGCAGGTCTAGACCAGCTCATAGTCTAATTGAAGACAAGAAGCTGGTATAAAAGTCTAGAAGCTTCCAAATATTTTATTCATATAATTGAGTGCATTTTATATGCTAAAAGAAAGATAATAATTCATGCCTTTGGGGGTATTTAACCTAATTACTAGATATGTCAGGAAATTGCTATTTCTCACATGTGAGCTCTACTTACACTGAAAAATTGTGTACATTATCACTTTCCTTTAAAGCTATTAGTAATTTTATCTCATAAAATCAATACTGTCATCATTTTTTAATACAAATGGTTGTCAGTAGGATCTTGCATCGAAATAGTATGGGTTGGAATACAGCTCAACTGCTGACTCCTTGGGCAAGTGTCTCTCTGTGCCTCTGTTTCTTCATCCACGAGTGATGGCAGTCATCACACGAGCATCTCTGGATTGTTGAGAGGACTTAAATATAAAATGTAGACTAGGGTCTACCATATAGGAACACATCATAAATGACCGTCATATTGCTAGTAATAATGCAGAATCAATGAACAATCCACACCGATCCTGTTTTCTTGTTGTGATTATTTAGTTTGCTTCTCAAGTCTTGTTGGGAAAGATAGGATAGCCCCAGGTTATGTCTGGCGTCTCTGTTGAATGGCACAGTGAGTCAGTGTGGGTAGTGGTTGATCTGGCCACAGTAAAGCTGACCTGCCTCTTGCCTTCCACAGTGAGCCATCTTTATGGATTTGGACTGATGGATGCAGAAGCCATGGTGATGGAGGCAGAGAAGTGGACAACTGTTCCTCAGCAGCACGTGTGTGTGGAAAGCACGGACCGGCAAATCAAGTAATGCTTGCTGCCTGCCAGCAGCCTCACAATGCCCAGAACGAGGCCAGCGCAAGTGCTATTGAGCATGGAAGCTGGAAGCTCCTGTAGTTTCTAGTGTGGTTATAAAATTGAGATAGAATGTTCTACCCAGCCATCCTTCCAAGGGAAGCCCTGTGCTAGTAGGCTGGCCTAGATTTCCTGCTTCTCAGTGTCCATGATTGATGGAGCAAGAATTCTTCAGGTCTTTATGTTCCTCAGACTCACCCACATAGTTCTCCCGAGAGTCTTGTAAAATAGATAGCGAATGCTATTGCACATCCCTCAGAGTTGCGGGGCCTGTTCTCCAGCGTGACTGCACGCACTCAGTGCCTTTGCAGTGTGTACCCAGCGCTATGTGAAGTCACTGCCAGGTGCTTGATCCATGAACAGCATTCATCTCAGGGGCCTTTCTGGAGTTCTTGGCTTTCTCCTCAGAAGCCTCTGAAGGAAAACTTTGTGAACTCTATTTCTGGTTGGTGATAAACATACAGCCTTGTAATCCTGTGGAACTGTGCTAGTAAGCACTGAAAATGGGACAAAGTTATGGTTTGGTTTGGTTTTAAATTTTTCCTCATTCACCTCTTTCATGGCACAGAGTGAGAAAGCAAAAATAAAGGGGAGGGGAAAGTTAATCAGTATCTATTTACCCAGCACATATTACAGACAAAAGACCATTGGCTCCCCATCACTTGCATCTTTCCCTTTAAATGGGCCAGTCATTTGGATGACTGGCAGTGTTGTCCCTTAATATCCAGTGAGCAGCTGCTGCCTGTGTCGTACTTTCATTTCAAGCCTCTAGACCACCTTATTTCTTCCACGTGTTTTGTTCATGCCCCGCCTCTCTCTCCTGCCAGGACCATTCGCCCCAACAGTGCGGTGCGCTCCATCTACAAAGCCTCGGGCTGCTCGGATAATCCCAACCATCATGTCAATTACCTGGAGCATGTGGTTGTGCGCATTACCATCACACACCCTCGGAGGGGAGACCTGGCCATCTACCTGACCTCACCCTCGGGGACCAGATCCCAGCTTTTGGCCAACAGGTACATTCAGGGCCTCTGCTTCCCAGGGTGGTGACTACAGCTATACTTGCTGTTCTTCGAGGTAGACAGAAATCGTTGCTCTGTATTCCCATCCTGGGAACCAATTGAGTGGCCCCTTTGGATGCCATTCTCTCTCAGCAGGGTGGGAAGCTCCCCGGCGTCCATAGGCAGGGAAGGGTGGCGTTCTGTAATGGGTGCTGCAGAAGAGGCGAAGGCCATTTGTTCTTTGTTCTAGAAAGGAATTGCAGAGCACTGAGACACAGCCCTATTACGTGTCTAAGGACATTTTACACAAATGAGCCTCATTTACTGCGAGACGGTGAAGGGGAACGCGACAGGAACATTTGCAGATGAGAGTAAATAGGAGTGTGGACTCTCAGATCTTCAAGTACATTCCATTTCTGTGCTTGGTCGTCCTGTGTTCTTCTCATAAAACCCACCTTCCTTCTGGCCATGGGGACCCCTCCCCGGGGGAGGGCCACTTAATAATTTAACAGTGAAATAAAGCTTTGCCAGAGCTGGTATGTGCTGTGCGTGGAAGAGATGTGAGGATTCCACTGTATCAGACCCTAAGGCACTCCCTCTGTGCTCTCCCCTACTGTGGACAAAGGGCCTCAGCTGCTGCCTACAAGCAAATTGCCCTACCTGCTTCAGCCCAACAAACAGTGTGTGATTAATGGAGGCCTCCACAGCTGTTGTTACCAAAGCCAGAGCAGGCCTCACAAGTTTTCCTTTCTCTCTTTTCTATGTCATTATTCATCTGAGTTTAACTTGAAAGAGTATCCTGGTGAACACTGGGAAACTCAAAGTTGGGTTTCACCGATGCATACCTCTTAGATCCTGAGTTCCTCCTTGCCTTGCAGAAAGCCAGCCTCTCTACTGTTGCTGCTTGCTGGGGAAACCCAGCCCCCTCTCCTGGTTCCTACTGCACTTGGCCATCTATTATTGACTTCCCACAAAATGAGTTCCCCGAGGAAACCCACCAGCTGACAGGCTATGGATGCCATCATGGGCATTTGGAGGCCTGCAGGGTCACTGCACTAGGAAGGTTCGCCTCAGCCTCCCCTGTTCAGGTTTGCAGCAGTGTTGTGACCTGAAGCATCTTTAGGAGTTGCTCTCTACGTATCTCCTTCTGAGTCCTGAGGACATGTGCCATCAGAAGGCAGGAGCAGTCTGGAGAGAGCTGGAGGCGCTGAGAAACAGAAAAGTTGTGATGAAATGCAATCGTCTCTAGCTCCCCCTAAACTCTTCTGAGTAGCTGGCCCTTTAAATGTGAAATAGAGCACCTGGCCCCAAAGCCACCCATGGCACCTCTGTCATGCTTGTACTTCTGCCTGGGGATATCCCTCCTACCTAGGCAGCTAAAGAAAGATGGTTTCCTCTGCCATTCTCTCCACCTAACACAGTCCAAGGACTCCATTTTATTACAGGAAATCATTCCTCACTGTCTCTTAGTTTCTGACTTTTGGCTGGGAGACCTGCGACCTATCCGCTTGGCCCAAATTCAGAGCAGAGCCCCAGCATAGAATGTAAAGAGCAGAGTGTGGGGCAGGGGACAGGCACAGAAAGGGATAGAGGGGAGTGGAGAAAAGCCCTGCTGTGCCCCTGGTGTCCTTCATGCTGGTCTCCAAGATAATTCTCTGCCTCAAGGAAGAGGTGACTCTGTCAGGATTTGAAAGGCATCTGTGTGCCCACGATTATTCCTAAGAAGAGTGAATCGTGGCCACCCAGACATCCGGCCTGTGTTTTGGATGCAAAGGTTCTTAGCGGAGCGTGGTGGTACCTGCCTATAACACCAATTCTTGCGAGGCTGAGACCAGAGAACAGTGAGTTCAAAGCCAGCCTCGACTGCATAGCAAGGACTTGTCTCAAAAATTAATTAATTAATTAAAATAGAGAAACAAAATGGATCATTCTAAGCAAAGATTATAGTTAAAAAGTAGGAATTACAATTTTAAAGCAAAGTTTCTCTAGCCAGGCCCTTAGAGGTCACCCATACTTCTCTGGTGGCAGAGGTTTCCCATCTCATCCGTGCTCACCCTGCCTGCTTACTAACCTGCCTGGCGGGCGCTGTGGAAAACTCTATGCTTTTTGGTCTTGTTTTTTGTTTGTTTGTTTGTTTGTTCTCGGTTTTGTTTTGTTCTGGTTTTCTTTCTTTCTTTCTTTCTTTCTTTCTTTCTTTCTTTCTTTCTTTTTTTTTTTTTTTTTTTTGAGATAGGCTCTCACTGCGTAGCCCTGGCTGGCCTGAAAGTGTTTATATAGAACCAGGCAAGCCTTGAACTCACAGATCCACCTGCCTGTGCCTCCGGAGTATTCGGATTAAAGGCATGAGCCACCGTGCTCAGCTTGCCACAAGGATTTTGAAGCAGTCTCTCCACCCAGGTTTTCCTCACAGCCCAACTACAGAAGCGAAAGTGCTCCAAGCAGCTTGACCCAAGAGGCTCTCTCCAGGTCTTTGCCCTGGGCTCTCATTGGCCTTGACGATTCACTGAGGAATTTCTTCCCAATCACTTAGCCGTTGACTACTGTGGTTCCCGGACAGTCTGGTGTCTGCAAAGCCTTCAGTGTACAGTTACATCTGTGTGGGCTGTCTGGAGCCCCTTAGTGCCTCCCTGTCCCCACTGATGGGCAGCTCCTGTGGTGAACAGCTGTTGGGAGAATGGTTTACCCAAGCAGCTGCAGGTGCTGAGCGCTGGAAGGCATTCAGCAGCATTCAGAACTCTAGGACCGTCTGAGCTTTGTGCCCCATTAGCCCAGCAAGCAGGCTCCCCTGGCAAGCCACCACTAGTGATTTAGTAGATTGGAGCTACGGGTCAGCAGAACTGTCCTGGGGTGGACAAATGGCCATGTGTTAACCTCTTCTTCTCCTGCCATCCCTGCCTCTTGGCCACTATCCCCTGCCTACTCAAAAGCCAAACTGTGACTTCAGAGCACATGGCTTACTCCAAAGAGAATCTGGAGGTCAGACTGGAGGGTTGAAGGGAAGCTGATGGTTCTGGGACCCTTTGAAAACTCTTAGATGAGAGCGCTATAATGGTATATTATTTGTGTTTTAATAAATAAAGCATGCCTGAAGATCAGAGGGCAAAGTAGCCGTACTAGTCAGCCATACAGGCAGGGAGTGGTGGCACACACCTTTAATCCCAAAATTTGGGAGACAGAGGCAGACAGATTTCTGTTAGTTCAAGGCCACCCTGGGCTACACAAGATTGAATCTGTCTGAAAGAGAAACAGAGCTCACACAAAGGTGATCCCAGCACTTAGGATCCCAAGCCTTTAATCCCAGCACAAGGGAGGTGGAGACAGGAGCCATATGGCTGGGCGGAGAGAGGAATGTAAGGGGGGGAAGAGACAGGAACTCAGTGGAATGTAGAGTATGGGTGTGGAGTGTGGAGTCTTCTGGGTTTGTGGAGACAGGATCTCGCCCATTTTCAGTCTGCGGTAGAGGTAAGAGCAAGTGGCTGGCTGCTTTGCTTTTCTGATCTTCAGGTTGAACCCCAATATCTGTCTCTGGATTTTTATTATTCATGCTACAGAGCACTTTCAAATACTGTGTACAATACTGTGTACAAAGTTTCCGAACAGAACCTTGTCTCACCATCACCTAGACTTGTTAGAATTATGGACAGCTCCTCTCCAGACCTCCCCTCCCATCAAACTGCATTTTAGACTTAGCTTAATTTGTTGACTCTTTGTTCCAGTTTTTGGCCTCAAAATGAAAGCTGAAACTTTGCCTCCCTTCCTAAATTTGATTATGGAAACATATCTCTGCTTCTAATTATAGTCTCGGGGAGAGAGAAGTTACATTTTGCAGCCTGCAAAACCCAATAATTGTGTATAAAATGTAGTAATTATACTTTGAACATTTCTGTCACTGTCCTCCCTAAATGTTCAATGGGAAACTGTTGACTGTGGTAGACATCATGGCGTATATGTATTTGTAGCCCACAGTAAAAACAATACTTTTGCAATGATCCTATTGCCTTCACTCAGAGCAAGACTTTGAGTTTATACAGAGCTGGCTTTCCCTTGATCCCACTGATGTCTGTGTTTGAATCTAGAAAAGTAAGTTTCCTCATGAAATAGATGCATTTCTCTCTGCCTCACAAGTTCAGGGATGTACAGTATGTCCTTAACTGAGGCCTAGCGTGGAAGCATTTAACAAGCGGTACCCTACTCAGACAGTGCTTCTCCAGACACCCAGCCAGGGCCTTATCCAACACAGATGCCTGAGCCCTGCTCACAGGTTCTGATTCTGTGGTTCTAGGGGGAGGTCTAAGAAGCCCTATTTCTAATAAACTAGCTGAGATTAGATCCACCTACCAATAGACCACCCCTCAATCCCAGTGTAAAAGATCACCCAGATTTTCTTGGTTTTGTGTTACAAAATAGCTTAACTGTGGTATCATCCTGATGCTGCGCGAGTCATTTATTTGCAAAGGCGTTTACAATTCAAAACAGACGCCTGAATAAGAACCACGTCCTCTATAATGAAGTCAGTCTTCTTGAAGAGGAGGCACTCCAACATATGCATACCCCAGATACCCACGAAAGGGGATGTGTTTAGAGGCTAATGGAGGACTTCATAATATGCTTATTGGAACTTGACACTTAAGGGGAATGTTTCCGTTTAGATATTTGAAACCTCTCTAACACTAATACCAAAACAGTTCCTTTTAAAAGACTTTATTTTAACTATTTGTGTGTGTGTGTGTGTGCGCGCGCGTGCATGTGTAAGGTACCCATAGAAGTGAGAGGAGTTAGATCCCCTGGAGCTGGAGTTACAAGTGATTGTAAGCCACCCAGCATGGGTACTGGTACCTAACTCAGGTCCTTTGCAAGAGCGGTAAGTGCTCTTAACTGCCAAACCAGCTCTCCAGCCCCCCAAAAAAATTTCTTAAACATTTTCAGTAAGAAAAAGAAGGAAGCAAATAGCTCGTTTTAAATATCCAGTATCATAAACAATCTGATATACTTGAGCATGGTGAGAACTTGGAGCTGTCAATAAGCCTCTACCCCAAACTGTGACAAAGCACTTATAAAGTAAAAGAGAAAGCCCTTCCAAGAACGCAGGCTGGTGTTGAACAGTAGTGATAAATAGTGTTTGAATAGTAGATGGTGATTCTGAAAATCAGACCATTTTCAGTCTTAGAAATAATTATAACGCATGGTTTCCAGTACCCATAAAATGCCTTGTTATTTAGCTGCCACACCTTCCTGGAAGCTTGTTGTAGCTGTGATATATTGACTAGACTCTTAAATGAAAGGAGGGGAAAAAAATCTCCTGCTAATTATATGAGTTATTTCCTGATGTACTACACATAATGGCAGGCTCTTCTAGCGGGCTTCATCCAAAGTAATTAGTTTGAAACCACTCACAAGCATAGGGCTGGGGCACCATCTTAATAAGTGGGTGTAATTTGTGCCAGTTGCACCTCTCATTTCACTGAGCCCACAATTAGGAAGTCAGTCATGACAGAGCTGACTTCTCTGTACTATAGCAGAAGTGGATCTGGACATGGTGATAATTGGCTCTGGCATTTAGCACACCGGCTGTCTTGTTACCATCTTATCCACACTGATAATGTTGGAGTGTCATCTGCGTCTGCTGGTGGCACAGCACAGGTATGCAAAGTGGGCATTAGACTTCTGGGGTGGCTAAGAAAAAAACCCTCGATTAGAATTTCTTTGACAGGGTTTTGCAGCTGAATATTTTATAGACAAAATACATTCCCTGCAATGCCAAGCTGATCTACAAGCTGCATTCACTTTTCCTGTTAAAAAAGAAAGAAATGCAGTTTTAATTACAATGCTAATGCTAAAAGACAAAAATTATCAGAATGTTGAATCAAAATCAGAATATGTCCCATTTAAACTACTGCTGCTTATGAAGGCCAAAGTAAAACTGATGTACATGCCCAGTTAGCTGACACAGAAATCTTTGTCTCATTCCCCACCAGCTCTCAGCAGAATGTCAACATGTGTCTAGCTGCATTTTCATTCCTTCACTTTTAGATTCACATGAAATTAATGAACATTGCAAATCTGTTAAGTGGAGAGGCCAGGAAAATGCCTGACCATATATGCACAGACAAAGCAAATACGTATTTCAACTTTGAAACAGTTGTCTGAATTTGATATTACAAGTATCTCTACTTGGCATTAATTCTTTGTTCCAAATGGGATCCGAAAATAATCAGCAGCAAGGGGCTGATTTCAAGAAAGGATCACAAGGAAGAACACAGGGCCTGCCAATCCAGCCAGCCAGGAACTGACCCCTGAACAATTAAAAGTTGACTGAGGTTTTGGAAGCAAGTCAGTGGCCTCAAATCTCCTTTGCAAGTTTTGATCTGCGGCTGTGAGCCCAATGTCCTGTCTAAGCTGTTTGAGCGTTGCTTTCAAATTCTTTCTTGGAGGGATAGTCTGCTACAACTTGCCTATGGTGCCCTCAAATGGCAGAGTAAGCTCCATGGATTAATTAGAGTTCAAGTTAGGACTGCAACATAGAAGAAAGGAGTCGTTCTAACTGGATTTCCCTCTCAATATTCCCTGATAGCATCTAAGACAGCTCCTGGTCCCTGCTTCCAAGCTGGTGCCTTTTGATAACTTACAAGCATCCCCTTTTAAGTGTAAACTGCTGGGCAGTGGTGGCACACGCCTTTAATCTCAGCACTCGGGAAGAAGAGGCAGGCAGATCTCTGTGAGACCAGGACCAGCCTGGTCTACAAGAGCTAGTTCCAGGACAGCTAGGACTGTTACACAGAGAAACCCTGTCTCGAGAAACCAAAACAAAACAAAAAGAGTGTAAGTCAATCACATAATGACCCGAGAAGTTCTTGGTGATGTCTAGTTTTAAGCCATAAACTCATGAGATGAACCCTGTTGTTCAGTGGATTGTGGAATCTCCATTCACTTTATCCTCCTTGTTCTAGCAAGGGGCAATTACTGTGGGGAAGTGCTCCTGTTTGGAAGATAGAAGTAAAGAAGTAAGGCACAGGATGTGATGTGGGTCCTGTTCAGAGAGTTAAGCCAGGTAACATGCAGCTACTCTGACAGGACAGGATGAGAGGGCTTCACAGGCAGATTGGGTTTATTGCCAGCCATTCACTGCACCAGTAACAAAGCGTTTTATTTGCATACTCCCAAAAGCTAAGCTACCCTCCAGAAGAGGCTCCATTGACTTTGGTTTCCTTCCGGCTTTCTGAAATTACTTATTGACCATGGGACAGCTGAAAAGTGCCACTTGATTGCCCCTTTCTCCCTGATAAAGGCACAGGAGCACGTGGGTGGTGATTTTACTGCCCGTTGATTTTCTAGAAAATATTGCTAAGTCAGCCACCTACCTACTCACACAATCCAAATGCATGCCTGTGAGCCCTGCAGCTTTAGAAAACAGCTACCACTTTGGAGGGAATCCCAAACATATTGACAATGTTTCTTTTCCTAAATCAGGTTTCTAACAATAGTCTTTCAGGAGATGGGAGCAGTTCACTCTGGTTTTCTGGAAATACACATTTTCTCCCATGGAAGATCTGCATAGAAGGTCGCATAGCTACCCATTTACTTGAATAGCCAGCTGACTGCCAAATGGCAGTAACTGACCTGAGACAGTGCTAGAGATATGTCCCTTCCCTTTTGCCTCCGTGACGCTTGGCGTATTCTTCTTGGTACACATAATTTTGAAGTACTAAAAGAAAAATATGTCCATACCCCATTTTTTTTAAAGTTTCCAGCATGTATTCCATCTTCTCAAAATCTTTGTCATCTTTTGGACATTTGTAATCACTTCTTATCTGGATGTATAAATGACATGTCTATTTTTTTTTCTCTATGCAGCCCTGGCTGTCCTGGAACTCATTCTGTAGACCAAGCTGGCCTTGAACTCAGAGACCCACCTGCTTCTATCTCCCAAGTGCTGGAATTAAAGGTGTGAGCCACCACCGCCTGGCCTGACATGCCTATTTTTGATGTGCTCACTTATACATTAGCTCTTAATACCTCTTTATTCTTGGTAAAGATTCCATTAAATTTATTGCTCTACATGTTTTGTACCCTCCACATGATACCACAAGAAACATCTCTCTAATTATCTCAAATAGAAGAAATATTTCAGATAAGGGGATATAAACTTATACAAATTAGAAGCTCCAGAAGAGAAAGATCCCAACTGGCATTCCAGATGAAACTCTAAATCAAATGAAATTAATAAGCAGAAACTTTACTTTTTTTTTTTTTGGTTAGTTGGTTAGTTTATTTATTTTTCAGGCAGGGTCTCACTAGGACTCCTGGAGTTCACTGGCCTCGAACTCAAAGAGATCTGCCTACCTTGGCTTTCTAAGTATAAAAATCTTAACTTTTATAAGAAAAATTCTGTGAGTTTTGACAAATCTTTGTTGCTGCATGACTGCACACCACTTCTTCTGAAGCCTCTCACTTCTGAAGCATCCTCCCCTGCTTCTTGCATTGTCTTCTCCCAAGTACCCAACAACTGTTTCTTATAGTTCTTGCCCCTTCTAGGACTTGTATAGCTTGAGTCATATACCACATAGTCTTTGCATCTGGCTTTTTGTGTGTCAAATGGTGTTTAGGGAATTCATATGAGCATGTCAGACTTTGCTTATCGACCAGTTTATGGGGGCTTTAAAGAGGGCTCAGAAGCTCAAAGCATGTGTACTCCAGTCATGAGGACTAGAATTAGGATCCCAGCACCCATGTATCAATCCAGTTATTCCAGCCATGTCTATTTCCCCAGTTCCAAGGTAGGTAGAGACAGAAAGATCACTGGGCTTTCTGGTTTCCAGCCTAGCTGAGAAAAATTCAAACCCTTACTCAGGAGGGTACCCTTCCTCAAAATGAACAGGCAGAGAGTAGTGGAAGCTAGCTAGTGCCAGCTTCTGGCCTTGCAACACACAAACACACAAATGTGGCGCAAACACACAGACACAAATGAATAAATAAATTTACCAGTCGGTAGTCATTGAAATTTACATGACTTTTAGATAATTTTTTAAATTTATGTATATGTTTGTGTGTGCCCGTATGTGTGAGTTTATGTGTCCCACATGCAGACAGGTATCTTTAGAGGCCAAATAAGGATATCAGATCCCCTGGAACTGGAGTTACAGGCTTAGGATGCTAGAAACCTAACCTGGATCCCCTTTACAGGTTTTGACAGTTAGGAGCATAATGTGGAGTTCTTTCTATGCTTATATTTTCAGTTCAGTTGGATTAATATCTAGAAAAGAAATGGCTGGGCTCGTTTGTGTAGAGTGCTCTTTGAACTTCATTAGAACTCTAACACTGCTTTCCAGAGTTTGGGTGCTCATTCCCAACCCCAGTATGAGAGACTCTGGTTGCTCTGCACACTCAGCACTTTGCTATCAGTCTTGTGGACAGAGTCTTAACCTAGACTTCTGTTCCCTCATTGGCTAGCTAGCCCTTCCAGTTCGCTACATGGCTAGACCCTGGCCTGCCTCTTTGTTGTGGAACTGTGATGCTCTCTATTGGTCTGGCCATTGGTGATACCTGAGATGAAGACAGTTAGTATGTGACCACGGATGCTGATAGATACTGACTACTGATCATGATTTTGGCTGTCCCCTCAGCATATTTTTGATTAATGCACACACCAAAAAATGTTGTGTTTTTTTTTTCAGGCTGTTTGATCATTCCATGGAAGGGTTTAAGAACTGGGAGTTCATGACCATTCATTGCTGGGGAGAACGGGCTGCTGGTGACTGGATCCTTGAAGTTTATGATACTCCATCTCAGCTAAGGAACTTCAAGACTCCAGGTGAGAAATCATTTCAAATCCATCTGTGTCGTAGAAGGAAATGGTGGACTACATTTGAGCCAAAGAATGATCTGCACTTACGCTATCAGATTGGTTTGGTCATAACAACAAGTCTTACACTGTTAACTCATAAAGAAAAAAGGGTCTATTTACCTCACAGTTCTGGAGGTTCATTTAGCAGCCTACTCCCTCCAGAACTAATCCACCTCTACAGGATCCACTCACTCTGAGAGATCATTAGTGTATCCATGGAGCTGGAGCCCCATAGCCTAACTACCTTCCAGTAGACCCCACCTCTTAAAGGTTTGGCTCCCCCAACTGCACATTAAACCCATGAGGGATGTGTCACAACCAAGTCTGACAGAACTCCTAGAGCAGCATCACCATTCTGTGTGTGAGTCATTTCATACACACTTTAGATTATCTATGCATCTTCCAGTCCTCAAGTCCTCAACAAAATGGGATAATTTAACAACATGAAGCAAAGAGCAAACATTTTGGTATAAAGGAAACACAAATCCTGTAACACCTACATCTGACCCTCTTTTCTGTAGTCTGTAAAAAGCTAAGCTTGTTTGCCTACAATGCTTTAAACTGCATGATAGGCCCATTAATTCACAAGAAAAGAAAACCCTTTGAAGTGTACAGTATGGAGACTACCATACTGGATCCTTTCTGGTTCTCTAAGATTCCATAGCTGCACATCGGTTGACCCCTTCATGCCTGTGTGTATATTCGTCATATAATAAAGGGATGCACAGACAGGGGTGTAGTAAGAGGAGCGAAAGCCTGCTTTTCGTCCCAGCCACCTGGCTCCTGGCTGCCGGGCTAGCTTAACCCCCGAAATAATTACGTAGAAACTGTATTCATTTAAACACTGCCTGGCCCATTAGTTGTAGCCTCTTATTGGCTAACTCTCACATCTTGATTCAACCCATTTTTAATAATCTGTATAGCACCACGAGGTCGTGGCTTACCGGGAAAGATTCCTAACCAGCCTCAGTCTCAGATAGGAGTTTCATGGCATCTGCCACACTACCTTCTTCTGAGCATTCCATTCTGTCTACTCCACCTACCTGATTTCTGCCCTATCAAAAGGCCAAGGCAGTTTCTTTATTCACCAATGAAAGCAACACAAATACAGAAGAACCTCCTACACCACAGGGGGAGCATGCATTGCCCATGATAGAACACTGGGCAGTATCTGACTCAGGAATGAGTCAAGTTGCTAGTAAACATGCAGCTCCCCACCCATCCACAGACCCCTCTTCAGCTGTCAGTAATATCTTCCCTGGTACTCTGTCCATTTGCAGAAGTGCCAGACCTGAGAGATACTTCAGGACTTACAGCCATGTTCTGACTAAGAGCATGACCACCAAGATATTCCATGACTGTAACTCACTTCCAGTGAGCTACATAAAGCAGAGGTGCTCAGGAGAAGTTGGGGTAAAGCTCAGGTTCACCCCCACCCTGTCTGTCAAGGAAGTGGGAAACATCCATTTGGACCATTATGCTTTGAGTATCTTTCCCCTCAACTGTTCCGTGTATACAGCTCTATACTGCCATGTATGATTTAAGGCCCTATAAATAGGGAGGCTGAACCCTATGGTGCATCCAGGTGTGAGACTTGAGAGATGGCTTAGCAGTTAAGAGTGCCACTGTACAATCACAAGGATCTAAGTTCAGATCCCAGCACACACCTAACAAGCTGAGTATCCCGGCATGTACATACCTGTAACCCCAGGAACAAGCCTGTAGCCGCAACTCTGAGGAACAGCAGAGACAAGACTGTTGGAACTTGACTGAGAAAACATAATCCCTGGGTTCGGGGAGAGGACCTGTCTCCAAGGAATGAGTTCGAAGTGATAGAATAGCATACACAACACCCTCTGTGGCTGCTGCTGGCACCCACACATGAGTGCATATAAGTAAATAAAATAATTTTTTAAGTTTTGTTTAAAAAATGAGTATGTCCCACTCACCCTCAGCATGCTACCCGAATATAACAGTGGCCAAAGTTTTATACAGAAATCAGGTTTGTCACACAAACGCAGGGCTGCTAGAGAAGACAGACCACAAACCACAGTTCCTAGATGCTCGCACATTTTCCTAATCTACTTGGTTCCTAGGGCTTTCTCCTCCCTTGCTCCTCCCAGTCAGTGTCCCTGCCCTGGATTCTGTACAGTGGCATGGTGTCTGGGCCGTGCTTCACAACTTGCGGCGGTTCCCAGTTGATCCATCGCTAGGCATCCCCGCAGACCCCTGAGTCCCAGTAGGTTCTCTAGAAACAAATGTGGGCGTGCAGCAGTGGGGTATCAGGAGAAGTGTGGCTACAGAAGGCGGGATATCAGGAGAGGTGTGGCTATAGAGGGCAGGATATCAAGAGAGGTGTGGTTACAGAGGGCATGTTGTCTGGAGAGGATTTGAGATGTTTTTCTTGTTTGTTTTTGTCTGGTTTGGTTTTTCAAGACAGGGCTTCTCTGTAGCTTTGGAGCCTGTACTGAAACTAGCTCTTGTAGACCAGCCTGGCCTGGAACTCACAGAGATCTGCCTGCCTCTCCTTCCGAGTGCTGGGATTAAAGGCATGTGCCACCACCGCCCGGCTGAGGATTTGAGATGTTTTAAAGTAAGCAAAAGTACCTATGTTCTTTATCATCACCCAAGGGGCTCTCAACTAGGACTTTTAGTTAAGTAGTCACTGCAAGCAAGAGTCATGGGGTGGAGAATAAAAGCCCTTCTGGCCTCCAGTTCAGAGTCTACCCAGCGCTTCCTGTGTCATCTGTGTTAAAAAGCTCTCTAAGTAGCTCAGATTCATTTTGGCCTCTCCTTACACAGTTGGCCCCCTTTGTCTGTCTATTCCCACTGTTCCATTTCCACAGATTCAGCCAAACCAATATTAAAAAATATTGGGAAAAAGAATGCTTTTATTGGACATGCTCTGACTTTTAATTCCCTAAATAATATAGTATTATGATGATTTACATTGTATTTAGTGGTATGACTAACCCAGAGACGATATGAAGTATACAGATAGATATCTGTAAGTTCTATGCAAATACTGTACCATTTTCTATAAGGAACGTGAGCACCTATGGGTTTTCACATCATTAGAAGGTATTGGAACAAGTTCCTCATAGATGTTGAGTGACAACGGTCTTATTTCAACATTCACCTTAGATGGATCTCTATAAGTTCAAGGCCAGCCTGGTCTATAGAGCAAGTTTCAGGACAGCCCAAGGCTACACCAAGAAACTCTGTCTCAAAAACAAAACAAAATAAAAAAATACTACTAAACATCCACTTTAACTATAGTCAGTCCCAATCAGTTAGGTATGTTCTTTTATACCTTATTGCTCTAATAAAAACATATGGTCTTTGTGTATTCTTCCTTCCATTCTTTCATCTCAGGGTTAGTCACACCTTTGATGAGGGACTTTTCAATTTACAAGCGTATTTGTCCATAATTCTATCCATGTTTCTATCACATGGAATCCTGTTTGTGAAGGTTTCTCTGTTTGTGATTGGTGAGGGATTTCTCTAGATGATGAGATTTTTGTTGGCTGTGTTTCTCTAGCCCAATTTAATGGTAGAATTGTACCAAAATCTAGAGGTTCCTGCTACCACACTGACTTTAGATTTGTGGGGCTTTTTCCCTCCATTGAAGAAAAAGCTTATTAAGTGCTTCTCTGATGTATTATATACCTGTAATCCCAGCACTCAAGAGCTGCAGCTGCAGGGTTGTAGCAAAACCAAGGCCAGCCTGGACTATGGAGTGGGGCTGTCTCAGAGAAAGGAGGGGGTGGAAGGAAGAGAAGAAGTGCAGACTGTAGTCGTGTTGGGATGTCCTTATAGTAGTCCCAGGCCAGGGATACTCCCCTTTGAGTCAACACTCTGAAGCAGTTCATAATATCCAAAGGGAATTTAGACCCAAAGGGAAGCAGGTTTACAGGTGGCAGAGAAATGGAATGACCTGACGTCTTTGTGTTGCGGACTCCATTAGGAGTCTACCAGATATCCTGTGGAAAGGAAGATGGCTCAAGCATTGCTGCCTTGAGGTCATCAAATAAATCACCCATGCCCAGTGGCCATTCTCTTCTCCCCAGTGCTTACGCATGCTGCTTAAAATTCTGACACCAGCAGCCTTCGGCTTGTGGAAAGTACGGCAATTAACAAAGAAAAGGTAGCCAAGAGCAGACTACATACAAACCCGCACTATACCAGCTCAACACACAGGTTTAGCAACCTGCGTGCGTAACTACATATCTGTGGTTCTAAACTTATGGTGGACCTGGCAAAGTGGCTCAGTAGGTAAAGGCACTTGTTATCAAGACTGACTGCTTAAATGGAATCCCCAGAACTGCCATGGTAAAAGGAAAGAACTGTCTCCCAAAAAAGTGTCCTTTGACCTCCACACATGCCTATACATGTTCTTAGTTAATTAGTAAAACAAAGATATTTTTGTTTCTAAAAGATTATTTGACTTAAAAGTCACATAAATAAAATGCATTCAGAATAATCTTAGTTTTATTATTTTTCCCAGGTAGATGAAAAATAGTCCATTTGACCTGTGATATGGTACCTACAATAGACCAAAAAAAAAATCTACCTATGTCTAGCTTGATGAACCACTGACTTATTAGGGTGACACATGAGTGAAGGGTTCCCTCCCTACAGCCCACACTGTCTAGGAAAAATGTTCTGCAATGATGTAGTTTATTATCCATGGCCATGGATTTATGACTTGATGCCATCTTGAGGACCTAAATCTTTTAGTTAACTTTAGTTCATTTACATTTAAATAGCCAAGCATATCTAATGACTGCACATCAGACATTTTTAGAATCATCTAAATACACATACTGAACAGCTGATTATGGGATTAGGTGGCAAAAAGAATTGCTTTTTCTTATTAACACATCAGACACCACCAAAAACATCTCAAACGCTGAGGTAAAACCTTTCTACCCCAAGCAAGAAAGTCTTCCCTAGACAGCTAGTGATCTCTTAAGTATTCATAATTTGCAGTTCATCCCTTGATCCTGCTATAGGAAGTATGTTTATTTCCCAGTTTCCCTGCTGTGGGTACACAGTGAATGTGTGGTGTGTAAACTTATGTCTGTAGATGGTAGGATTGTGCACTTCTCCCCTTGCATCAGGTATGGTTCCTGTCAGCCTTGCCGCTCTTCCACTGTGGCTCTTTCTTGTTGAGAAGGACTAACGTAAAGAAGTTAAGTAACTATCTGAGATTATCTGGTCACGCTCTGTGTTTGTTCCTTTTTCTCAAGGTAAATTGAAAGAATGGTCCTTGGTCCTCTATGGCACATCTGTGCAGCCCTACTCCCCAACCAATGAGTTTCCCAAAGTAGAACGCTTCCGCTACAGCCGAGTGGAAGATCCCACGGATGACTATGGTGCTGAAGATTATGCGGGTGAGTTGGACATGAGAAAGCTCAGGCATGTTCCTGACATGTGGAATAACATGCTGGAATTGATGTAGTGGAATATGCTTCAAAGGTGTGATGTGATATACATTCTATTTAGCATCTATCTATAGTCTGGAATATTTTCCTCCTCAAATATTTGGGTGTACGTTAGTTTTTAAATGTGTATAGCTTTAGTTGCTCGCAAAAAACTGAACATGCTTTCCTGTAGTTTTCACGATTAAATGTTGCATTGTTTTGCCCAGTTTCTATTCAAGGTGAGGGCCATTCCCTTCTCTGCCTCCAAGAACTCAGTAAGCTACGGCCTTCCACATTGTCTCCCAGCTCCTGAAAACAACCTCCGCTGTCCCTTTCCAACGTGACTTTTATTATGCACTTTCACAGAAAACACTAATAGAGGGCATGCCTTGTACTTCAGATAGAACGTTTTTATCACTGTTATTTTTAGGAATTTTACCCCTTAATATCAGTGAAATATCCACATGCTTTGTCTTGGTAATCTCTTTATGTTCCTCCAGTTGGCTGCTTCCATCTGGATGGGTTTGGTGTGTACAGGGCAGATTGAAACTGACTTTATTTGCCAAACAAATGTACATCATTCGCTGAGCAATCAATTGCCCCTTTTACCAACTCTGATGCTTTCTTTACAACAGTTTAGTGAGTTCTTATACCAAGGTCTCTGCTAATCCACTATTTCTAAGTCATGAACATAAACATTTGTAAACCAAAATCACCTGCTCTAGCATCTTTCTCCATTTTAGTTTTATGATTTTTTTTCCTTTCTTGTTCTTCTCTCCCCCGCCCCCATCCTACTTTGTTTTCTGTTACTGTGTAGAATGAAAAGCAATGTGGGAATGAAAGGCTTTATTTTAGCTTGTAGTTTATAGTTTACTTAGAAGGGAAGTTGGGGCAGGAACCGAAGCAGAGGCCACCAAGGAAGAATCCTTTTCAGGCTTGCTTTCCTTGGCTTTCTCAGTTTGTTTTCTTATACACCCCATGCGGGATGGCACATCCCACCTTGGCCTGGGCCCTCCCACATCAGTCAAGAAAATGCTGTACGACATACCCAGAGACCAATCAGATAGAAAGCAGTTCCTCAACTGAGGTCCCTCTTCCCGGATGACGCTGCATGTATCAAGTTCACAAAATAAAACAGAACCACTAACTTTTCCTTCCCCTTCTCGCCTTTCTTCTCCTGTGCTGCGGACCTGGCATACTCTGAGCACATACCCTATCTTCAACCCCTGTAGTATATTTTAATATTTGTCGAACATCTACTTCCAGATTTTATAAAGATCGCTGTCCCCCTGGTCTTCAGATGAACTATTAAATGACGAAAGTCAAGAGTTTCCCACTTGAACTTAACTGAAATTTACATGCAGTCTCATGGGAAGACTTGTTTTTGTATTAGTCTTACATAGAAAATAGAACTTGCCCCATTTTCCTGGAATCATTTAGCCTCGTATAATTTTCTTTTTATTGTTATACTCTGTTGTTTTTGGTTTCGTTGTCATGGAAAATATCCTATATTGTTCCACTGTGTATACTAGGAAGCCTATTACCCCACTGTGTCTTTGTCTTTTAACTAAACATGTTGTCCACTTTTCTATTTGATTTGTATGTTTTAAAGTCAATTTTCTAAACTTTTATTTTACTTTTATTTCTGAATCCTGTCTTATTGCATTGGCAACCAATTCTAGGGGCACCCTGCTCTTGCCAAATATGATACATAACATTAATAGAAAAGTGTTTATGCATAGAAATGTGATGAATTTTTAGGTGTTTTGTTCTTGTAGTTCAGGGATTTTCTCTTGATGCTGTGGTAAATATTTTTAGCTAATTATTTTATCAAAATATCTTAACTGTGCAGTAGGTTCTTTTATTGTAAATAGGTAGTATCCTGGAGTCAATAGCATGCTTGGAAAATTAAGACCAAATGAGCTAACCAGAGCAAGATTGTGTCAGCTTTTGTCTCATCTTGTTTTTGCTTTGAGCTTGTCATGTTACTGTTTATATTATAACTAGAAACCATTTTATCTTCTATGACAGGAGAAAGGGTATCCAACATTATAAATGGAACACAATACTAAATAAGCTTTTATTCTTTCTTGCATCCCAATTTTAACAAATTCAGATTCCGATTTGGTAATGTTAAAATTCAGAGCAGAATAACACATCCTTTCCTCTTTGCTGATTACATTTCTAAAGCATTGATGTTGGCGCTTGTAAGAGAACAAAGCAATTTTCTGTCACCCTTCTCCTGAAATTCACAATGTTGTACTGTATCTGGAGCAATTTAACATTGCAAAAGGAAGAACATAGCACGTGAGCCTGCCATACGTAGACCCTTGGCATGCATCACAAATACATATTTGTGGGATTTTTAAACTTATAGAAATAGCATCTAGTGAAAATTTAGGGCTAACTATGTCTCTCTATCTTTCTCTCTGTGTCTCTGTCTCTGTCTCCTTCTCGTGTGTGTGTGTGTGTGTGTGTGTGTGTGTGTGTGTGTGTGTGTGTAAAACCTTCACTAGAGGCCAGTCTTTCTACAGGCCCAGGTGACTGCTTCACTGACTGTGTTACCTACAGCTGCCTTAACTCACACCACACAGTCACCCCTCCCTTGGTGCACAGTGCTAGATGACTGGACCATCCCAAGTTGTACTAGCTGTGAAATTTAATTTGGAAATCAATTTAAGACTCTTGGAGAAAGAGAAATAAACAGTGTTGTCAAATGACTCTTGGAATTTGTCAGTAATTCCTTCAAGCCCTCAGCATTTGAAAATCACTTATTCCATTCAGGCCACGAGGACATTTCAAATACATGATTTGCTTCCTTTAAAAAGATCTGTACCAGACCTCTGCATGTTTCCTGATCCCAACTTTCCAAGTCATGTGATGCTGGGCAAGCCATTACAACTCTTAGACAGTCAGGTTCTCGTCAGCGACTAGCACCTCTCTTTCTAAGTCCTTCTTCCTAAGTTCTAGCATTTTATATTTGTGCACTGAGTAATCACAGAGCCTAGTTCTCTAATGGCTAAAAGACACCTTGGGAGGTTTAGCAGTAAATCCCTTTGATTAAAGCAGATAGAATTCAAGCGCTTGTGACTCCCTTCACCTACATTTTGCATATTTCAGGAAATTATGTATTGGTCTTCAAAATCACAAGAATCTCTGGTGGGAAGGGATTTGAAAATGATGAGGCCAAATATCATAAAAGTTGGAGACCAAGAAGAAAGAAGTAGACACTTAGCTCAATTACCCATGCCATTAGAATGCTCTGTGTCAATCACAGCATAGCCCACCCCTCCAGCATGGTTTTTGCTTACTATGAATTGTTCCTCGTGTAATAACAAAGAAGAGGTGTAACACAAGAACTTAAGAACCTTCATCCTAGGTGTGGACTTTTTTAGTCTCATTTGCAGTTTTGAATTTATATGTCATCTCTTTTGTTGAGCTGCCCTTTGACCTTTGGCGGAACACAAACTTAAATCTTTCTGTGCTTTGTGATCCAAGACTAGGGGCTGATAAGTTTGTGCCATATACCACAATGATATTTCATGATGTCTGTAATATTTCAGAGATACTCAGTGGCTTTAGTGACCTTACACAAGATACAAAATCTGCTCTTGGTATTAAGTAATAGCTTTTTTTTGTCAACTATCTAACTTCTCATTTTTCAATAAATACCATATGTTTTTTGCTATGCATAGTAACTATACTACAGTTGAACAGTTCACTTGAATTTCAGCTGCTTACTGTTTCTCCCAAAGCCCCAAGGCTACCATACGTGTTATAAATACCAGGCCATGCCTGTAATTTTTATTCTTGTTTCTTCAGCAATTGAGGTTTAGCTTCAATCAACCGTTCAGTCTTGATGTTATAGCTACATTGACCATTGTTCCTCCATCTTAAAGAAATTGTCACTACATGGTGGCAAGGGGCTAAAATATCTTATTCTATTCCAACTTCAAGACTAAACTGATTTACTAGCATCATTACCTTTTTCTAACTTCTAATCACTTTTCAAAGGTCCCTGCGATGCTGAATGCAGTGAGGTTGGCTGTGACGGGCCAGGACCAGACCACTGCAATGACTGTTTACACTACTACTACAAGCTGAAAAATAACACCAGGTAAGAGATAAGCCATGTTCTCACATGTACCCTAAAGCATGCCCCTTATTTCCCAGGCATTCCTGTGGGGCCAACCGCATAGAGTATGCATAGACAGGCTGTATTCCCTGGTTCCTCTACCAAGCTCTAAACACAGAAAGGATGTTCCTGCTGAGGCCCATGACCGTCCTGTCATTCTCGTGGGTGAAAACCATACTGATTCACACAGTGAAAAATCAGGGTATTTACTAGTTACTTTTCTTGTCGCTGTGACAGATCACCAGACAGAAGCAGTTTAAGGGGATGAAAGGATTGCTTTTGCTCACAGTGTGAGGAGATCAGTCCATCCTGGCATAGAAAGCATGGGAGCTGGGTTAAAATGATCCAGTCACATTGTGCCCATTGTGGGAGGGGGGAGTCAGAACAATTCTGGTCAAGTCTGGTGCTCAGGCAACTTTTTGCTTTTTTCCCTCTTTTTAATAATCTGGGGATCTTGTCTATATTCAGAGTGGATCTTCCCTCATAGGTTAAACCTCCCTATAAATACCTGCACAGACACATCCAGAGCTAATTCGAAGTCTCTCCAGGTTGACAGTGCAGGTTAATCATCACAGGTCTACACCTGGCCAACTCAACACTATTGCATATCACTCTTAATAATGACATTCCACCTCCGATCCTCAAGACTCATAAACTTCTTATAATGTAAAGTACATCACATTCTTACATCTATAAGAATCCCCTGAATCTCAACAAACCTAACAGTATTCAAAAACCAAAGTCTCTTTAGAATTTTTGTATACTTACTCTTAACTTTAATCCCTTATAAAACCAGGTTCCATACTTACAGTATATAATGGCATGGAATATATATTCTATTTCAAAATTGAAGCATTGGGTGTGGCAAAGAAAGATCAGACCAAAGCAAGATCAAAACCCAGTAGAGCAAACATGGAATTCTGCAGCCCTATGTCTGGTGTCTATGTCCCTTGGCACAATCTGAGCTCCAACAGTCTTGGCTATACCAACCTCTCCACTTCTGCCACCTGTAATACAGTTTCCTTTCTCATAAAAAGGCTCCACGCATTGCCTATAGCTTTCTTTCATGACCATCCCATGGTCCTGGCATCTCCAGCATCCTTGGGTCTCCCTTGCAGCTTAGGCCTTCCCTTCCTAGCTTCACAGTACTTCTCAGAGCCTCCTTGCAGAGAATTTGATCTCGCCTTACTCTGACTGTCCTCAGTAGCTTTCTTAATAGAAGCCTCGATGACATTGTAATGCTTGCCCAGAAAGGCCAGCATTGTGAGTGATGCCGTCAAGTTCTGGTGTGCATGTGAAATGTAGTTTGACCCCCATTTCCCACAGTTGCAGTGGCCTGTGTGCCTTGGCAGGTAAACATAATGCAAATGCGTCCCTAAGTCCGTTGTTCTCAGCAGGGCATCATGTCAACAGCATTCTCGGTTCAGCATCCTCTCACATGGATTTGCACCCCTGCCCCTGAGTAAAAGCAGCAGTGTGCAGGGTCTCTCGCTAATGGCCCTTTTCATGTTGCTCCAGTAAGGAGTTTAAGGTTTCTCTTTAAGGACCAAGACCTCTCAAGCAATTACATCTCTGTCTTTAGTGATGGTTGGAAACTCCCTTCTTCTGTTTCTCTCACTCAGGCACATTGTTCACACCTTTTGGCACTCACTAACACCCATCTGCCTAAGAGTAGCAAGCGGTAGCCACATCCCAGCATGGACGTTAGGCTGCCTTGACTAGTTCCTCCACCTAACAGTTAAAACTTTCTAATTGAGCCAATGTTCAGTACCCACGCAGAATGTAATTCTGCCAGAATGTTATGTAAATGACCCTTGTACAGGTCCCCATAGAGTCCTTATTTCCCTCTGAAACCTCAGGACCTGGCCTCCAGTGTCTGCATTTCTCTCAGCATTCTGACCTGATAAATTGCTATGGGGTTGGCCCCATATGCTCTCCTTAGAGCATTTCGGGGCTCTGGTAACCTGAATTTCCAAATGCTTCCATATTCCCCTTATAGTCCTACATACTATGTGGTCAGGTTTATCACAACAGATAACCCCACTCATAATACCGATTTCTGTATTAGTTGCTTTCCTCTGGCTGGGACAAAAGTAAACCAGAGAACAGACATATACTTTCTATTTACATTCCCTAACATACAACCATCCATGCTGGTCTCTGTTCTTATTTTACTCTTCCACTTTAGACATTGAAATAGAGCCTGTGCCTCTTAGCCCCTGATTTCTACCTAGCTATGCAGATGTCTCCCTGTGGATTCAAGCTGCAGGCTAATAATGCCTGCCCACACAAAGCCCATCTGACCAACATCTGGCCTTTCCAGCCCAGTCCACCTTCTCATTCACTTTCAGGTAAAACAATATTCTAGGAACAGTGCTCAGACACCTAAGCAGACACAGCAAAGCTCAGATTTCTTTTTAAATCCAAGCTAGAAGTTGAATGCTTCAAGGAGAAAGGTTCTAAGTTTTCTCGGTACTGGTGGTATCTGTTGAACTAACCAAAATGTCTGGTATGGAATTTGTGCTCAATAAATATTTAAATAGATAAGTAAAAGTCTTTCAGTTATAGACAGTTGAGAAAGTTGGTTTTATGTTTTTAAAAAAAAGTTTTTGGTGAACAAAATTATGTGTTTGTGTGTGTGTGTGTGCGTGTGTGTGTGTTCATTTAGACAAGAACACACCACATCTATATACATGTACACACAAGCCACATGACAGGTGTCACACAGAAGTGGACAGAACACCTTATTTTAATGAACTTTTCCATAAAGGAATAGCCCATTTTGTTTTCCCTCCGATTCAACACAACAAGCTAGTCCTTGAGATTCAAACTGCAATTATCATTCCTTTTATAGAGGTAGACCGTAAGTAGACGCTAGCAGACAACGAAATACCTGCTCAGTTGATGTAGTGCAGTCTAACTGCAATGCTCCTCTGACTTCCTGCCCGGGAGGAAGCTTTACCAGACAGATTTGGTCCTTTAGGTTTGGTGTTGGCATCCCACTTGAAAATTAACCTGCCGGCAGCAGGCAACCGGCAGCTTTCCCACAAGAATGCTGAGGTCTGAGTACTGATGAGTACCCATTTCTTTTGCTGCCCACAATGCAGAATCTGTGTCTCCAGCTGCCCTCCTGGCCACTACCATGCTGACAAGAAGAGGTGCCGGAAGTGTGCGCCCAACTGTGAGTCCTGCTTCGGCAGCCACGGTGATCAGTGCCTATCCTGTAAATATGGCTACTTTCTGAATGAAGAAACCAGCAGCTGTGTTACTCAGTGCCCTGATGGGTCGTACCAAGATACCAGTGAGTTGCTTTCCAGTATTTGGGTTTTTAAAAAGACAAGGTTTTTATTTCAATAGCTCCATGCATGGAATTTGGACTTTGCTTAGTACCAAACAGAACCTAGCCAGTTCATTAAAGAGATACTTTAGAAGTATTGTGTAGAGGTGCCCGTAACTACCTGTAGCCAAGGACCTCACAATCCCTCCCACCGCAATGATTTACTGCTAGACTCGGAATGCTGGAGATATAACTGCAGCTGGAATGTATTAAAGCAAAAGGATGCAGAATCAACTCAGCAAAGGGAATTAGGGAAGCCTACAGGCATCTAGAACCATGCTTCTGAGAGTGCACACTCAACACATATTTAATCTCCCCGACACACACAGCCATCTATGATAGCATGAGTGAAATACAAAATATTTCCAGTAGAGACTCTGTGTCCCCAGTCATCATTAGGAGTTGAACGGGTAGACACTACCTGTTCTACCCAGCACACACCATCCGCCATGCTGCTTGTATAGTTTTTGCAGTGTTAGCCAGTCTCATCAGAGTGACGGAAACTCTCCCTAAATCCAAGTTCCCAGGAGCCAGCTGGGGGCCAGCCTGATAAGAAGGATGGCAATCAGACCTGCTCACATCTGCACATTAACCAAACAGGGCTTGCGAAAGATTCCAAAGCATGAAATGTAGGATGGACATGTGTCAGAAACATTCTGCTCATTAATGAATAAACTGACATAGTCAGGAAAGAAGCAAGCAAGAGGAGAATGGGCTGCGGGATGATCAAGTACTGTAATCCCCTAGGAAAGGGGAAAAGAAATCCTTTTATGGAGCTGCTGAGGTGGCTCAGTGCTTAAGGTTGTGGGTCAGAGGCTCAGGTCCTCCAGAGGACGCGAGTGACGTTTACGACAGCTCACAACCACCTGTACCTCCAATGTCAGGACATCCAGTACCCTCTTCTAACCCCTGAGGATACCTGCATGTACTGGCACATGGACAGACACGTAATTTTACAGAAAGACACTAAAGGAAGCAAGAAAGGGAGGCATGGGAAAAGGGGAGAGTCTTTATATTGAGTTAGAGATGAAACCAAGTTAAACATGGCAATGCAAGTAGGTTTGTGGGGGAGGTGTTTACTTCTCACAGCCAGAACATTATTGTGTTACTAAACAGCAATCCATACATTACCATGTAACTTCTCAGAGGTTGGCCCTTATTAACTGTAATTAACAAATAGGCGAGACACAAGGTAATTAGTCTGCGGTCAGACTTTGCTTCAGTATGGCCCTCCCAAGATTGTAGGTATCTCTGGCTTTGTTTCAGAGCTCTAGATAATTTGTCACATACCACACACAGTCTATGATGGTACTAAAATGTCATGCTACTGCACGACCTGAGACAGTTTGGACAAAAGTCTTGCCTCTTCAGAACGGAATTCTCAGGCTGCAAGATGGGTCAGCCTGCAAAAGTGCATGCCATATAAGCCTGACAGCCTGAGATTAGACTGCCAAAGATTGTCCTCTGACCTCCCTGCACACACACACACACGTTCACACAATTATACATGGTAATCATAAAGAAATAATTCTTTACAGAAGTGAAATTCTTTTTTCAAGAGTGGCCATTTCTCTATGTAGATCAGGCCCTCGTTCCACCCTTGGGAGGAATAGGGATTCTCCTGAGGTTTTTATTTGCCTCCAAATTTGGAAAATGACTTCCACCTTGATAGGGGAAGGAAAATTTAGAAGATAAGAAGGGTTGTAAGAGATCTACAGAAACGCGTGGTATTTCTTAGAGAACCTTGCACGTGTTAAGTGTGTGTTCCAGCACCCAGCAGGCTATTCCTTTCTAAAGAACCTGGGAGTAGACTCTTGAGAAGCTGTTTGGTTACTTTAGCCACCATATGGCATCGGTTCAAGTGGTCCTGTGTCTCTCCTGTTGCCTTGGTTGCAGTTTCTCCCTCTAGTAAGCCCATTTACATACAACACAGTGATCAGGTTTGACCGTGGCTACTCATAATTACTTGAGAACACATTCACAATGATTTATAGTTGATCTTTTCCCCTTAAATAATCCCATTAACTTGCCAAAATAAGCTGAGAGGTAGGGTTCACTGTAATCTTCACTCAAGAGCTCAGAGTCCAGAGACACTGAACTTGCCCCGGAAGAGCTTTCGCAGAATGCAAATCCCAGGCCTGTGACTTCAGGTCCAAGGCCAGAACCTATGTTCTTAATGTCACAGTAGGGGCTGCTAGAACACTGCCATGGGCTTTGCATTTCTTACTGAAAGATACAGAATTCTCAGTAGGTCCATATGGGAATCCATCTCCATGGAACCTCGATGAACATCAGCACTTAAAGAGCAGAGAGAGGAGAAGGCTGTGAACAGCATTGGGTGGGAGGATGGACAGACAGATGGATGGATGAATGGATGGACAGACAGATAGATGTTATTATTACCCTTTGGCATAACAGCATGTACTCAATTTTCAGCAAAAATTTAACAAAGCTAAAAAGGCTTTTATTAATATGCCAAGTCACTATTTTTCATAATAAAGCCATCATGTTTGCTGGGTTTTTGCAGTGTGGACCTGGTTTTGTAATTGAATAAGAAAATTGAATAGTGTATGCATTCAAACTAATCCACTTCGACAGAACATAGGTGTTATTGGAACAAAATCTCTTTTTACATCCATTCCATAGCACTGCTTGACGTGACACATGAAACCCATACCTCGAAATCTTCAGTGCCCATGCCCTTTTCTGCCACGCTCACCAGATAGTCCTAAAAGCTTTGAGCAAGGAGGCCCAACACCCCATGTCCACAGCATCGCCTTCATCACTTAGCAAAATTGCCTTCACTTCCTGAATGAGATTTCCTGTTGTCGAGCCAGGAAACCCTGCTTTGAAAAGAGAGCTGGAAGAAGTAAGAACTGTAACGTTTTCAGCTGAGAGTTCCCACAGTCCGTCCGCATCATGCCCCACAAGTGCCTGGGGTAACAGTTCAGTCTATCAGCTGCCTAAACTTTTCAATGCAGCCTTCCAGATGAGCCCATAGGCAGTAGAGGGCACATGAGTCTACACTGGAACATCTCCATTCCTTATGGAGTGTGGTTGACTGACATATGCCTGTGCTTCCTTGCTTTTCAACAGAGAAGAACATTTGTGAGAAATGCAGTGAGAACTGTAAAGTATGCACTGGACTCCACAACTGCACGGAGTGCAAAGGCGGGTTAAGGTAAGAGAGTGAGATCCAATGAGAGACACCACTGTCTAGGGAACTGCAGAGTGAAGTGGACGGAAACTGTGAGAGTCAGCATGTAAACCATTCTCTTCCGCCTGCCCTAGGCTTGACCCTAACAGAAGCACGTTTCTGTTATTTAGATTATTTCTACAATTAGATGTGAAGGAATGGGATGCTGTCTTGGCTAAGGAAGGATTATATACCAAGTAAATTCTCTGTAAAGAAGATTTGGTGGCTAGAGAGATGGCTCAGCAGTAAAAAGCGCTTGCTGTTCTTGCAGCCGACCTGGGGATCGAGCCCCAGATCCTACATGGTAGCTCACAACCATCTGTAGCTCCAGTTCCAGGAGATCCAATGCCGTCTTTTGATCTCTGCAGGCACAAGGCAGCCACGTGGTTCACATACATGCATGGAGTTGAAACACTCAAACACACAAAATAAATAAATCTATAAAAAAAAATTAAAAATTGTAAAAGAAAGATGGCTCGGATAAAGGTAAAATGACCACTTGAGAAGCATCCCTTATTCATTTTGACTTGCATTGTGCTAGTCAAGAATGACTGGGCAGATAGTGCCAGTAAATACTCTTTAATCTGCCTGATTCAATTCTCAGTGGTGGAAAGTTATTCTCTTATCTTTATTCTTTCTCTCCACATACCCAGCCATTCGCTTATCTTAAGTACCTCAGATTCAGTTCCATTAGACTATCTGCGGTAGGCACACAGATTTAACACCAGGAGGTGTTTTCCTCCAGTTGATGATTTGCTCATGGCCAAAGCTGGTATTTGAGAGAGCAATCTGTAGCGCAAACGATTGTGAAGCCTCTGTCCTGAGGACAAGATCAGCTGCTTTTATGCTGAGTCCCACGCAGGGCTCTGGCTTTGTGGGGAGGTGGCACTGGGCAATGGATTCCTTTCGGTAGTGACAGAGTATTTCACTCCTTCCATCTGTGATCCAAAGTGAAGGAGCATAGTGCAGGCAGTTTCCAGGCTGGTACCCCAAATACTCATCAGTGTGGGACATAACTTGCACTTATAGATTGCCTATGTTGTTGCTCCATTATGGGTTCCATAAATGCTCTTAGTTACTTAGAGCCTTGCTTCTCTGTACTTGATAAGCTTGATAAATATAAGTCCACTCAACTGCCTGATTCTTCTTTTTAATTTTTATTTTATGCATATGTATTTTTTCCCTTATGTATGTTTGTGCACCATGTATATGTCTGGTGTGTATGGAGGTCAGAAAAGGGCACCAGATCCCCTGAGTCTGAGTTACAGACAGTGGTGAGTTGCCAAGTGAATGCTGGGAATCAAACCTGGGTCCTCTGGAAGAACAGCCAGAGCTTGAACCAACTGAGCCATCTCTCCTGTCCCCCACTAAATTCTTCATAAAGGAACAAGGAAATGGTGCAGTAGAAATCCTCTTCTGCCATTTATTAATTGTGATTTGGGGCAAGTCCCTTAACTGCTGCTGTCTTCCATTATTCTCATTATAAAATGGTGAGAGTAGCCTCTACTTTGCAAAGTCTGATGGAGTTTATGAACTGCTTACATCTGGTACATAATTAGTCCTTGGGAAATGAAAGACTACTGAGCTTATTTTTTTCTCAGAGAACAGTTTATGGAGTAAGTTAAAGCAGAACGCACAGCAGAGATGTGAGGACCTTGTATGGAATTGTAAATGTGCCAGTAGCTGTGTTAAACGGGGTGAAAAGCTATAAGGGAAATGATTTCAATAAAATATTTTACTTAGCCCAGTATATCCAAATATTATTGTTACAACATGTGGCCAATGTAAAAGAAAACTATTTGTGAGCTACTCTACATCCTTTATTGTCTTATTAAGTCTCTGAAGTCTGGTATATAAGATCTTAACATATGTCTAAGACTTGACAATAATGTTTATAGGAAAAATATATATTAAGATGCTTTTAAATCTAATTGAGAGAGCAAATTTTATAAAGCCACCATATTCCAAATGTGCTGAGAAGTTTGCAATAACTGAATCTCGAATAGCTTTTTTTCAAATATAAACATAAATTAATAAAAACTGAATGGAAATTTAAAATAGCACTAGTCCCACCTCAAGGGCTCAGTAGCCTAGTGGCTCACCCAGGCCTGAACTAGCCGGTTTACGCCAGAAGGAATGGAGGCAGCCCTGAACTGGGCTGGTGGGCCTCAAATGACTGTATTTTGGGAGCAGCTGACCACTCAGGGTTCAGTGACTGCTCTCTGTGGCCCACCCCTTCCATCATCAGTTCCTACACAGTGCAGCCTCTGTCTCCTCCTGAATGGAAGCCAAACTCAGAACGCTGTCCTTTCTTAGAGAGCCAAGGCACCTTTTCCAAAACTGTGGTACTTTATTTCGAGTGAGCCTTATTTCATTCCACAAAAGGATCCATTTGATGCAAATATGCTTTTCTGTAGAGCTGGAGGAAGAGAGTGAGAATTTGGTTGGCAACAGGCCAGCAAGCTCTGAGAATGACATGTACTTTTGGTAAAGTTGCCCTTTGTCACATCGAGGCTCCTTCCTGGGTGCTTCTGGACTGAGCATGTGACCTCAGAAGACCTGTGAAGTAGCTAAGAACAAGTACAAGGAAATGCCCTGGCCTAAAGTCCGAAAAGAAAATAATCAAAGTGCTAACAGGAATATTTAGGATTCTTTTCTTCAGCTGCTTTATTTTTGGACTTTCCCAGTTTCTTGAATGAGCAGAGGATGAAGTAAATTTCAGTTTTCAAAATTAATATAACCCATATACAAAGCAGCCAAGTAGGATATAAATTGGAGCAATACAGAGTATTAGAAAGTAGAAACCATTTGACCATGTTCCATAATTACACATTGTCCAATAGAATTAATTTGATAACAGAGATTACACCCACTCTCTTTCAATTTCCATTCAGTGATATTTTATATGAAATAATATAAATTCTCTTTATATTTTTAAGTTTAAGATTCAAGCTGTAAGCTTGGTGCCATGACATGCACCTGTCATCCCAGAGGCCAAAAGTTCCATAGCTAATGAATTCAAGGCCAGGATAGGCTGCATGAGAGCCTGTCTCAAAAATTAATTAATTAGTTAAATAATTAATTAAACTTTAGGCTATGACCAATGTCATAGCTAATGGAAATTTAAAAGAAGAAAATTTTTACATTTTCATTTTATATTTTGAAAACTTAGATATGTCTCGTAGTCGTAGCTAGAGAACTAGCAATTTCATTAATGTTATAGAAATACCTCCAGGAAAAACTAAACAATGATATAAACAAAGAAAGTCAAGATGTCTACAAAGCTGTGTTTTGCTGATTGCTCATCAGAGTGCCTGAAGTGAATGAGCCAACAGAAGGTGGCAAAGCTGTAATAGGATGTTGCAGCCTTAGACTTGCTTTGTCAGAGGTTTTGTTGTTCTTTATGGATTCGAGTGTTTTACCTGTACCACATGCATACCTACCCACAGAGGCAAGAAGAAGGAATCAGAAGAGTTGTGAGTAGTCATATGGGCGCTGGGAACCCAAACCGGTTCCTCTGCAAGAGCCAGTGATCTAAACCACTGAGCCGCCCTTCCAGCCCCTTGCCAATAATTTTTAAGACTGTTAGATACTGAGTAAGGTTGAAATATGCCGGGTTATAGGACAGAGTCAAGGGAATGTCCCCTCGGCTTAGCAGCACACGTGCGCGCTGCAGATGTCGTAACAAGTGCCAAGAAAGGTCTAGAGCCATTTTTTTTGTCTGGCAGCTCTCTGGTCTCAGAGGGGAGATTGTATCTGTTACATATGGAGTCTTGGGTCTCATTGCCACTTTGTCATAGGGAAAACAGTCTGTTTATGGGTTGTCTGTGTTTCTCGCAGTCTTCAGGGGTCCCGCTGTTCTGTCACCTGCGAGGATGGACAGTTCTTCAATGGCCACGATTGCCAGCCCTGTCACCGTTTCTGTGCTGCCTGCGCCGGTACTGTCTCCTACCTCCCCCCCCCCCTTATTTTCCTACTTGTGGCTTTGGTTTTATTTGGCCCTAGCCATGTTTCGTGTAACACTCAATATGTTCCAAGTGAATGTAGAAGGCCACATGTCCCCTCATAATTGTGCACCAGTTCTCACAAAAAGCCAGTCATCAGCACCTTGTCCTCACGGGGAAGCTTAAATAGACGACACAAGACTTAAATAGATCACAGTGGTGTCGTCTTCCTGGAAGAACAGGTGTTCTTGGCAAATAGACTCAGTTAAAAACACAAGAGTCCCTCCCAGCCCCACTGAGGGAGGTAAGAAAGAGGACTACAACTCCATGGCTTAAGATGGTGGTAGATGGGTGTGGTTTTCACAGATGTCTATGGAATTCCGTACTTCAGCCTCTTGTGAGGCTATTTTTTTTTCTTTCCTGTTTCTTGCATGTGTGTTGCACTGAAGGGGCCGGAGCAGATGGGTGCATTAACTGCACTGAGGGTTACATCATGGAAGAGGGAAGATGTGTACAGAGCTGCAGTGTGAGTTATTATTTGGACCATAATTCAGATAACGGATACAAATCTTGCAAGAGGTAAGTCCGTCTGCTCTGCCCCTACATATGATATCCTTGTAGGACTGCCTTCCCACGTGATGAGAAAACTGAAACTTTGTAATGATAAAATACAATTCAGTCACTTGCCTTCAGACACTGGCCTGCAGAGTCGGTTCTGTTGCCTGGTGTTTTTAATGCCTCAGGACCACCGTAAACGTTTTGTGTGTGTGTATGTTGTGGTAGGTACCTGGAGGCCAGAGGTCAGTGTCGAGTGTCTACCTCAACTGACCTTTTACTTTTTAGATAAGATCACTCACCAGTTTGACCAGATGGTCAAGCACAAGGCCCCAGGATCTGTGTCCCTTCCCAGTGCTAGGATTCTAGAGGCACAACCCCACACCTGCATTTTGACATGGGTGCTGGGGATCTGAACCTTACCAAAGTAGACATATCCACAACCCCAGTTCCCCCTCAAACATACCCTAGAGCTTTTAAAATAACGCTTCTGTTTCTGAGACATGCTTTGTCCCCTTTGGCACCAGGGTCCACCGGCCATGTTTCCTCTAATGTGATCAAACCTACAAGGAAAGGGCTTTTTGTTATCTTCAAAGGAAGAATTAATTTTAAAACATTAAGAGCTTGATGGTAAATGTCCCTTCCCCCATGCAGACAAATAAGAGATTTAATAAATTGTGCATTTTGCCCATAGATGCGATAACAGCTGTTTGACATGCAGTGGCCCTGGCTTCAAGAACTGTTCCAGCTGCCCCAGTGGATATCTTTTAGACTTAGGAATGTGTCAGATGGGAGCCATCTGCAAGGATGGTGAGTACAGCTAGCTATGGGATTTGATCTATGAATTTTCCACTTTACAGGCTAACGTATTTCTGTTTTAATAGAGAACCTAATAAGCATGTTTTTAATAGGATATGCTCAGTATCTTATTGCCATTCACTCACCTTGAATGTACACACTTACTGGGCCATGTTGCTTTGTATTATTTTGTTATTGTTTAAAGACAGACTCTTACTGTATGGCTGAGGCTGACCTCAAACTCATGATCCTGTTGCGTCAGCCCCTAGGATTGCAAGCATGTGCCACTACACCCCACTTGGTTTCTCTTTATTTTTCTTTTTTTAATTTTGGGAAGAAATAAATCACCTGCAATCCCAAGATGGTTCCAGTTAGCTGTTTTAATTAATAAACTAGTTCTCAAGGCAGCTTTCCCTTCGTAGAAAAACTGAGCATATGTTGGAGATTGCCTTTGTACGCCAGCCTACCTCTGTGCATAGCCTTCCCCACTATCAAAACCCCACAGCACACGGTTAGATCTGCCACAGCTCATGGGCCTCCAACGCCACATCATTGTCATCCAAGTCCATAGCTCTCATTAGCATGCGTTTGGGCACCAAGCATTCATTGTGTTTGAGCAAGCGTACATGGCACGCGCGTACCATTATCACATCACACAAGATAGTTTAACTACCCTAAAAATCCTCTCTGTTCTTCCACTCACCACCTGCCCTCCCTGAAACTCCTGGAAATCTCTGACTTTTTTTTTTTTTTTTTTTTACTGTCTCCATAGAGTCTTTCTTTGCAAAACATCTTATTTTTATGATGTAAGTAGCGTTTTCTGGTTGGTTGGATTTTTAATTGTTTTTGTGCCATGGAACTTTTCCATATTTTTTGATGCCTCGTACATAGAGCCTTATACCCTCTCTTGAGCGGTAAACATTTTGCATAAATATCTCCTAAGTCCTATGTTTTATAAATTGTTGGACATTGTATTTAATCCTGACAATAATTCCCTAACATTTTCCACCCGCTGGTTATTTGGATTTTTCATTATTTTGATATTTGAATCCTAATCAAATGATATCAGAGTGTTTCATGAGGTATGTAAGGCTAGGAACTAATCCAGTCTTCCAGCAGGAAAACCCAAGATGTGACGCCAGAGAGTGGCAGACGAACCCTAGAGCTTCAGGCTTCCAAGCGCTGGGCCAGTCTGCTTTTCTTGCCATTAACAGTTTTTATCCAAACCTCTGGGACCCACACCATCCCCAAAGATTCTGATTGGACTGTGCAGGATGGAGTATGACATGGATATTTTCGTAAACTTTTACGTGTTTCTAATTTGCAACCTGGTCTAAGAAGCCATTTCCCCTCCCATCTTGGCAACTTCCAGGCTCAGTCGTTTCTCTGGACTTTCTGACTCCACCTGTCAATTCAGCATATTTCAATTATCCCAATACCAACATTACTGAATTTTGATTTTCAATATAATAATTCATGCCTAAACATTGTACCTAAACTTTACACATATCTCAGTAGGGAAATCAATCATATTTGATCTATCATTCAACATGTCTTTAGAGACTACATTTAGTATAGTCTTGGTCACAAGACTACCCCCCTAGGGAAAGGCAGCCAGCACTGTGCTTGGCAGAGCATGGAATTAGGAGTCTGTATGCTGTATGCAGATCGCCACTCCAGACCTGGGGCTTCTTTCCCTGCCACACAATGTGAGGGAGAAGATACTCCTGACCCTGTGGGGTTATCCCACAGCTCACTATTAGGAACCTCAAAAGGACATGGCAGGACAGGAGCACACGAGGACACCCATACAAGTACATTTGTGCTTTTGTTTCCTTGAAGCATCTGGGTAGCTGCAATCTTCATCATGTGTCTGATGGACAGGTAGTGTAGCAGGATAGGCTCAGCCCACCCCGGTGTGCTTCTAGGTCCTGCCAGGGCTAATTCTCAGTTTACCACTCTAGGGAGAGAAACCTGAAGTGGGGACACCAGGGCTGTCTAAGTATTGGCTTTCATTTGCCAGCACATGCCTTCCTGCCTGAGTGTAAAAAACATGGTTCCTTTAGACAGAAATACAACCAGTCCTTTCTTTTTCAAGTTGGTACACAGGTTCCTGAGGGAGATTTAAGTGATTGACAGGCACAGGACCTTGAAGTTTTCTCCTCTAGCATTTGGTACAAGGCACCTAAAATTAATGATGTACTCACTCTTGCTAAGCCATGCTGACCACAGGCTAAGTTATACCAAATGGCAGCTTGGTTAGAAGAAAGTGTCATTGAGAGTCATAGTTCACAATGAGGCCACTTCCAGGCCTGATGAAGAACGAGGGTCTTCGAGCCTTCAGTTACACGGCAAATGCTCTTACAGACTACTGTCTGCTCCTTTTCAACTGTCATGTTTCCATGATTCTAAGACAATTCTTTTCAGTTTAACGTCTCAGAAATCAGATATATCTGATGGGGATTAAGTGTCACTGCATAGACCGGAGTCTTAGCCACAGAGATGTGCATCAGTTGAATGAAACTTGAAGCTCCTGGTTTTCATGTGTCATTTAACAACCATTCAAATGAACAACACCAAAGAACTACACACAGAGCGTTATATCACACACTGTTAATAAAATTTAAAGTTCCGGTTGCTACCAGAGCATGGTATCACAGTGTGAGTCTTATTACCTCTGTGATACTGAAATAAAGATGAACCTTAAACCTTGTGTCTTAGAGTCAATGAAATATGGTACAAATGGCTGTATATTTTCTGTTCTAGATAGTTCTGAGAAGAAAAGTTCTTGCTTGTGATATTATTGATTTCTAATGTATTCTTTTTCCAATCTCTTTTTCCTTTCACAAATGGATACCAATCACATTTACTGCTGGACTGAAAAATTTCTCCTTGAAAACCCTGCTGTTGACTGAAATCACTCTGGGTGGACCAAATTCCCTCCCTGTTGACTGCTCCTGAATGAACCTCTTCCAACCCCCCCAAATCTACCTCTTTGGCCAATCAAAAACCTCCCTCCGTGTGTCCTGCTGCTCTCGACTCCACTCCCCCTCTCTCTTTGCTGACTTCCGGAAAAGCCACGGAAGAGTCCTGGGCGGAAGGAGGCTTCTGTATGCTTGTGAAAAAGAACAATCTGTGTCAGCGGAAAGTTCTACAACAGCTGTGCTGCAAAACATGTACATTCCAAGGCTGAGCAGCCGCCTAGTTCCTCGTTCCTGTAGACCTAGAGATTATTCCATATTATTAAAGAGAAAAAAAGCCAAAAAAATGCAAAGCACCTCTCTCTTTCTTGCTATCTTTTTTTTCCTCTCTCTCTCTCCAGTTTGTGCAGGGAGATGGTGAACTGTTTTGTCAAAACTTAAATAGGAAAAAAAATAAATAAATAAACCTACAACAAGCCTACCTTTTAAAACTGGATGTTTAGTGTTAAACAGCCAGAATCACAGAGACAGTATTGTATAACCAAAGTATCTGATGCCAAAATTTGAAGTTAAAGTAATGATTTGATTTCCTGCCCTGGTTTGAAGGTCCATTTCATTCCTTTTCATTCGCCCTCTTGTTTCTCCTTTCAAATGACTGAAAATGTTTTTCCCAAAAACATCACAAGCGCACACATAGATCAGAACAAACAGAAAGCTTTTGCATGGGTCACTTTTCCGTACTGAGCCTGTGGCATGGGGAAAATGACAGGAAACTACTGTAGGGTACTGAGAAGATCCCACGGAGTGTGTCCAGTGTCCTCGTCTTAGCGTTCCACGGTTCCACTGTGGTCCTTCCCACACGTGACTGGCTTTGTATGTTGTATGCTGGTTTTCCGCACTTTTCCCACCTGATAAGTCTGCTCCATTGGCTTCGTCAGGTAGACTTTCTGCCATCGGCTTTCCAGACACTGTCCGTCGGGTTATTTTTCACACAGCTGGTAAAATGGATTGTTCTGTAGCGTCGAATTGATGGTAGAAGCATGTGATGCCCAGAAGGGCTGAGGCGGACCCAGGTCCCCTGGAGCCCAGAATGTCATTCTGCAGGCCCTGTATTAACCTCTTGGTGCTATCTCACCATTGCCCCCGTAGCATTTTTTTAACTGTCGTCAGAAATTCCATCTGTCACAGTGGGAAGCATTTGAGACAGCATGCAGGAGATTTCTTCCTGTGGTCAAAAGCTTCTCAGAGGTCCTGTATTTTTTTTAAGAAATGGAGTTTATTTAAATACTATTTAAGCTCATGCATACACTGGTGGAGCCGTGTCTCTCAATGGTGCTGATTCTGAGCTGTCTCATCCTGTCATTGTCAGAGAACGAAACTGGAAATTGAATGTGGGTGGCATGATTGTACCCTCTTGGTTCTGTCTCTTCTCCCTCTCCTGTCCTCCTGTAACTAAGGCCATGTTCTTCTGCACCTGTCCAATGAATGTCGCTGAGCTGGGGTTGCTCTATCTGTTTGTCTGATTCACAATGCGTTCACTGGTTTTCTGTGACTCAAACATTTCGGGGCATCTAGAATACTGAACTGTAGAGAAACAACTTTGAGTATGCAGTTGAAAACGATGAAGCCACCTTTTTACACTTCCTCCGAGAGTTACTGATTTCAAGCTCCTTCCTTTCTCCTAAATCTCCATGGTGACCTCATTTACTTGTAGCCTGACCAGGCACCTTCAGGCTCTAAGCTCTGGAAAGCTACACTTCTGAGATGCCAGGCCTTCAGTGCTAAGAGGAGAGAGGTGATCTGCGGAAGGAGCTGGGATGTAGATGCTAAAGTCCCTGCCCACACAAACAGGTAGTAAACCACATACCCTGAAAATCTCGCTAGACAGCGGAGTTCACTTCGAGCCACAGGTAGCTAAGGAATAATCGGCCTGTTGAACCCTTCAATAGCATTGTAATGCTAGTGAGTCACATGATTCACTGGTAACTAAGGAACTGTCAGGCTATGCTGGGCAACTTTTCTTCTTTAGAACACTGTAGGCTCTTCTGACTCGAAGAGCAAAGGGAATCCTGGTCACAGTATATGATTCTTTTCACATTTGAATGCACATTCTTTAAATGAACAGATGTAAACACAAGCCAGGCAGAGGCAAAAACTGCATTTGCCTGCGAAGAAATCCAGTTGATTAGGCAGACCTATACTGTTAAAGGAATCCAGTTGATTAGGCAGGTCTATACTGTTAAAGGAATCCAGTTGATTAGGCAGGTCTATACTGTTAAAGGCACAAGGTTCCAATGATACAAGATATCAAACTGGAGTCTTTGTCCTTAGACACGTTAGCCACTGATAAGACAACAAATTCACTGGGGTCCACCTCCGTGTGTTCCATCCCACTGACCGTGCAGGGGGCACATCACAGAAATAACGGTTTAGCTACTAGTTTGTTACTGCTTCATTTATCTACATGACATTATCAACTAGAACATAATGCTTTCAAAGTTTACGTTAATGTTATATATTATGTATAAATATATATATATATATTCATGAGAATATGTAATGGATAGCACAAAGTATGGAGACGTGAAAAATGCTCTTACCCTCTGGAGACAAAAGTCCTATTTCCTGTTTTCTTTTGTCTTTTGATCTTTAATTCACTAATTAATAGTGACCTGTTGTTAAATCCAAATCCACTTTACTGAAAAATACTGTACATGTGTAAAATGTTCAGTTGTTTTTTTGTAAAATATAGAACAGTTGTAATTGATACTGGCCAAAATCAATGTTATTCCATATTTTATTTTTTCTATTAAATTAACCTAAGTTCCTGTTTATTTGATCTCTTCATACCCATGTGTAAACATCTCTGAAAAGCTTAGTTGATGAGAAAGGTCTCTGCTTCCATACTGAAGTAGATGCGGAGGAGCCGTGGGTGTGGATAAAGTGTCTAAGTATGCATAGAAAAACGAGAGAGGTAGACATGAACAAAAGGGAGGAGGAAATGACACACAGAGCAGGTGACATTTGAACAGCAATACATGTTAAATCTCATTTTCAGGAAGAACATAACTAAAAATACCTATTAAACTTGGCATAATTTCTGACCAGTTGTAGCTACCAAGTCCCCAGTATGGAAGGTTGCTGGGCCAATTCTGCAGTGTGGGGGGGGGGTAGGGGTGGGAGCAAAGATGTAGTGAGTATAAACACTGCGGAAAAGAAAGGTTCAGTTTGCTGACATTTTGTATAAATTTGGCAGTGGATAGCCCAGAACACCTAAAGGATGAGTTTGTCCAACAGAAATTTCTGAGACATAGCACTCAGTAAGAATGAAAAATGAGCTAAAATGATCAGTGGATGTATATTATTGTGGGCCCTGCTTGAGATGCAGTCATTACCCTTGTGGTTCATTACTTGCCATTTGAGCAGAGAAATTAGCAAAAAAAGCAAGGTGAGTTTCAACCAGATTTAAGACTCAGAGAATACATATGGGTATAAAAAAAGAGCTTCTACAATCACAAAGTCCCAATACAAAGACAAAGGGAATTAATTTTAGTGACTACCTAACATGCAGTACACAGTATGAGAATATAATACATATCTCCTGCATCTCAGAAAAACAGAGCAGAAGTAGATGTATACCCTGTTTACTCAAAAGGAAACCAAAACATATAGATAGACCCTAAATTGATACAGCAAATTAATAATGACATTAATAAAGTTTAACAACCACAGAAGAAAGCAATGAGTTCCAAATCCTGTGGGTGGGTCATTTAGTTAAGTTTATGCTGAACTGGCCAAGGTCGTATTACTGGAGCAGATAGGAGTAGAATTAGTCTTTTATTATTACTATCTAAAGGTCTTGGTCAGTTCCGAGGTCTTGAACATGTTTGTTTTTCTCTGCCAGTTAAAGAATTTAAAGGCAGGGGAAATGTCAAGCAGGACAGGTAGCAACTTGAGAAATCTCAAACACAGCAAAGAGGAGCAGAGAGAATCAGCAATTTGAAGAAGGCTTTTATTAGGGGTGAAGAAACACACATGTAGCAGGCACAGAGAAAAGTACCATCTACAAAACAGAGGACAGATCTGAGAAGCCAAAACCCTTGAAGCGTCTCCTTGAGGACTGGAGTTAATAAAGTCCTTGAAGGGTCTTCCCTAATTTAGCTTGGCCAGTTTGAAGAAATGTGGCATGGCTGATTGACCAACAACTGTTGTATAAATGTGTTGAGTCAGTCCATCAGCAGAGGTCCTACCTGCAGGAGAAAAAAAAAAAAGAAGAAGAAGAAGACGCCCACAAGGCCTTTGTTTAAACTGCCAGACTTTTATATCGTGTCCAGAGGGGGGTGGAAAAAGTTAGCCATCTTGGAAGATCACTACCCTTATTACCTAGGCATGGTCCCTCTCCCTATCTGCTTATCAGGAAGTCTATCTAACTCCTAGGCCCTCTTTACAAGTAAATTTGCCACACATGAGACGCTCAGGTCAGGAAGATGTGTTTATCTAATTAGTTTAAGATGTGTTTTAATCTAACTAGTTCGTAGCTACAAAGGGCGGTAGTTCAACTTACAATGGCTGAGTCAAGAAATGGCTACACCTTTCCAGAACTTTGTTGCCGGTACTCCATCTCTGCCCAGTCCCATCCTAACTACAGCTGCAAAGTTCTCAAGTCCCACTGTGGAAGCCCTTGTTCCACAGTGCCACTCCCAAGCTTATTGGGAAGTTGCAAGACATGAACTTGGTAGCGAAGGGAGCCCATTGGCTTTCTGACTACTGTATTGAAGTTTCTCTTTCAAGTGATCAACACTGTAAGCACATTTGAGTATGGAAATCCAGAGGCCTTCCTCACTGCACCATCCCTAATAGAAAGACTCCCATGATGCTGACATTCTTCACAGTGTTTGAGTCATCATCCAGCCTTACCCAGGATACCAGAAGATGGCAGGGTGATAATAAAGACTGGAGGCAACCTTACACTGCTCTGGTTGGATGCTATGTCATTCCATTCTCTAATACAAAATGGCAGGTAGAGACAAAGACCAGCCACAGCTTGACCTCACGAACCCTAGGCTGGGCTCCGGGCTCCAAATGCAGAATATGTACATGACACAGAAAATATAAGACTGCTTTCTTCTCTGGTTAACATCCATTTCCAGATGCTTTTGTTGCCAGCCCATAAAATCCAAAGTTCTCCGCGAAGCACTTCAGAGCCTTTGACATATTCCGCTGGGCATAGCCAAGATGAACTGAATTTCACTGTGGCTTGTTGGAGCTCCTTGGCACCTAGCAGGAGACTCTAATCCACATAGCCATGTTGTCTCGTCATCACTAGAGGTGACAATCCAGCCGGATTCAGCTCTTTGGCAAGAAAGAGGCAGTTATGCAGCAGTCCCAGAGCGGGAGTGGTGGCACGGGATCCTGTCCTCTTTGTCCAGGAGACTGCAGACAATCACTTGGCTGTTTTTCCTCTTTGCTCAGTTAGTGTAACTTCTGAGACAGACTTTCACACCATAGTTTAAGCTGGCCTTAAACTCAGCATTCCTTAGCCTCCCATGTGCTGGGTAAGTAGGCATGAACCTCCATGTCTGGTCTTGGGAGATTATTACTGAGGAATTTGCTTAACAAAATCTCTTCCAGTTGGCCATTGTTTACATACAACTGTTGTTTTGATTTTTTTAAAAAAAGGTATTTCTGGAAAATTCCAGACAAACTTTCTGAGGTTCATATTGTAAGATCTTGAACTTTTGTCAGCATTTTTATATTCTTTAAGGAGGTAATGTTTTAAGACTAACATGGTTTTATTTAATTAGACCCATACAAAAGTCAGCCCAGAGATGAACATTCTAGAGTGATCGCTAGTAGAAGGTGTGGCCCAGACTCAAGCCATCGCCTTGTGCCCAGACTTGTGCCCCACATGGCTTCCTTTCTTAAAAGTGCCAGAGCACATTCAGCTCATATTACACACCTTGCAAGGAAAGTGGGAGCCTTTTCCCAAGGAAGGACAGAAAGGACATTGAACTTTGGTGGGTTTTTGTTGTTGTTGTTGTTGTTGTTTTGGTTTTGGGTTTTAGATTTTTTTTTTCTTATAAGCCCAGATAAATCCAAATTGTAGATAGAGTCTCTGACACACCAGGCTCTGAGGTTCTTACCTTCTCTAGACTGACCTTCTAACTGAGCAATACATACGAAACACTCAGCTGTAATGCGACACTATTTAAAGTGGTATGAAGCACGCTGAGAGTCCAGAGACAAAAGCTCGCATTACCAGTGAAGTGTTGATGTCCCTTGTCCTTGTACACGCTTGCCAAGGTCATCCCAAAATAGTGTGAAGCATTACAGATAGAGTTGGCTCTAATGCACACAAATAAAGCTGCAAAGGTCAAAATCAAATGATATCGTAATTAAATGTCTGTGAATTGCAACATGTCAAACTAGTCAACTGCAACCCCACTCTTAAAGAATCATGTCCAATTAAGTTTAATGTAGGATGAAGGTGAATCTTAAGGATTGGTACAGTGTGGAACACCCAGAGGTTGGAGCAGGTAGGCTCCATGGGGATCTTATATATTCCCTTGAAGAGGAGGGAGAAATTCAACCTTTGCTCTCAAGGCCATGTCTTGGGGAGGACACTGGGGCGAGAGCTGAGGAGGTGCTGCACATGGAAAAGAGCATTAAATTCTGCCTGTGCGCCCCACACTCCCTCCAAGGAGCGTTTAGTCTCATTGCTTTAAATACCATCTCTACTGATCTGCTCTCTGTTTCAATAACAAAATACCCAAGGCTGCACACTTTACAAAAGCATCAGGTTCAGTTAGCACAATTTGGGGAGCTCGTAAATTCACCCAACATGACATTGGTTTATGAGTCACACATACACACACCCATCTCCACTGCTGTGCTGCAATGCAACATGGTAGACGGCACAGCTTGACTTGCTAAAGGATGGAAAAGATCGCATGGGGAGACAGGAAGTCATTGAGAAGTAGGGGCAGGGCAGGCTTGCATTTTTTTTCCAACAGTGCAGTCATGAGAGAGAGCTAGCCAGACTACATGACAACTATCTGAGTTTATGACGAGGACCATGTCTCAGTGGCTCCCTAAAAAGTTCTACCCTTAAATATCTCCCACCACTCAACGTCACGCATGAGGAATCTTCCTCTAACGTCCTTTTTTCCTAATTGCACCAAATTTCACAGATTTGATTAACTATTGGGTGTTTCCCTTCAGATATCTGGTAGACAGCTCAACTAACAAATCCAAAACCCACTTTGGACACCTCAACCTCACGCCGTCACAGCCGCCTCTCCAGCTCCCCTTTCGTAGTAAAGGGCCACTATAAACCCGCTCAGCTGCTCAGGACTTCTCTTTTCTACCCCAAATCCAACTTAACAACAAAGTCGCTGACTGTGCTTCTAAAATCTCTTTCTTAATGGCCCACTTCGGCCCACTCCATGAGCTGCTGAGTGGCTTTTCTGCCTTCCTTCTGTACCTCTGTCTTCTCTTTTGTCCCTGTCCCATCCACACACCAGACTGCCAGGTTTTGTCTCACTTATTCAGAATAAAACCTGAACTTTGCTGAGATCTTCATGCCCTCGCCTCACGATGCCCTCTCCTTTGGCGTCATATTCTGGCCACACCAACTTTCTTTGTGTCCTTCAAACTAAACCAGTGTGTTTATGCCTCAAGATGCCAGATCTTAGATAAAGAAAAAAAAAAAAGTTTTTCCTGTTCATTGTCAGTCCATTCCGTGAGAACTGGTGCCACTCTGTCCATCTTGTCCACAACTCTATTTTATATGTCTCGCATACTTTGTTTAATAACAATTTGTGGAATAACTAAATAAGAAGACATCAGGGCAGCGTGGCATTTGATTTGAGTCTCAAAGGAAAGCAGGGTTTTGGTAAGTCAGAGTCAGCTAGAAGGCTACTCAAGAGAGTCTATGCAAAGCTACAGGGACACTGGAAGGGCTGTGCAGGGGTGACAGGCAGAGCATGCAGGGTAAGGAGTAGGGAGAGTAAGCAGCCAGCTGGAGTGAGGATTCATCTTCACCATCTCCCCTTCTCCAGAGCCATCAGCCCTCCTGAGAGAGGCTAATTGACTTGCCGAAGGACCCCATCAAGTCACCTCTTGGCTTCTCGCCAGTGTATTTGGGAAGCAATCATTCAGAGAGAGTGCTGAAGAGGCCATACCTGCTGCAGTCCCCAGAAGGCTAATGGCTGCTTTGAGCCAGCAAATGAAGGGCGAGGGGACTCAGCAGAACTCAATGGCCAGATGAGCTCACATTAGAGAGGTGGCCTGCAGCTCCTTGGTGGCATTGTATCACAGGCTGCAGGGAGCATGACAGAAATCCTGTGAGGCTGGCTAACAAATCTAGGGTGATAAATTCTAGGTGTTTTCAAGCAGGCTTTTATTGCCTCCTGAATCATAGTGGTTAACTATCAAAGAAAGGGTAAGGCCTATATACAGATGGGAATGTATTTGCAAATGACTTAACATCATGGGAGTCAACAAAATGACCATCATCTGTCTCTATCCCACCTCGGAGCCTTAGACATTTCTGCCTCCCAACTCTGACTGCTCCAGTCCTGCTCCACCTACATCAAATGACTTCACAATGGGCTGTTAGGAAACCTGTGTGGCACCTTGCCCTTCAAGCTCCACACTCGTCCCCAAGACTTTCCAGAACTCAACACTGAACAAGGGGCTCCACCATCTATGGATCCCCACTTTGTTAGAAGACAGTCGAGAGTCTTTCTGTAGCTTGAAGAGCTTGCTCAGTCTGCCCTGCCCCACTTCACCAACCTCATCTATCACTACCCTCTCCTTCCCCTGGATCCTTCTATTCTACCCTGAACCTTAGACCTTTCCCACAAGGTATCTCCCCTGCTTGAATAAACCCCAGTTGGTCAGCCATGCTGACTGACACCTGCTTTCTGGGCCTCAGTCTTTTCTTCATTTCCTCACCCTTACAGCAAGGTTATGTCTCCTTATTTATCTTATTTTTTTCATTCTTAAGCTTCACTGTGACATTTTCACGTGTGTATAATGTTCCTCATCAGATTCACACTCCCATTCTCCTATCTTGCTCTCTGACTCTGGTCTCCCACATCTTTCCTAATTGTCCCCTGTTCCCGTGTGAGCTGTCATGAAAGTCCCTCCTTCACATCAATTATATTCGAGGTCTCTTGTTCTCTACAGTAGTATTTGATGGAGTGATTCTCTCTACCAAGAGTCCTCTGTGGGTGAAAACTTGCTTCACAAAGGACAACACAGTCTCATGGACTAGAGGCTTGATAGCTCTCCATCAATATGTAAACAAAAAAATTCTATGAAGGGTTAAAGGAATAATTGAACAAGTGACAATAAAGGAGTAACCATGACCTGGATACTGGGATAATTAAATCCTGATTGTGTGTGGCTTCAAGATTCCCCTACTTCCCCCATGTCTTCAGTTTCCTCTCCTTTAGTGCCATCCCTGCCAATTCTAGATCCATGACATTGTAAGAGACTTCATGGAGTTTCTGTCACTTACCAGAAATGGCATCTAACACTCTCAGCACAAAGAAGAAGCTAAGGCTTTAGAATAAACCTCACTATGGTGGGAACCGTCATAGCAGAGGTGTGGGGACTGTTTAGTGTGTTTGTTCCTTTTCTTGCTGTGACAAAATTCCTTGGGAAAGCTACTTAACCAAGGAAGAGTTTATTTTATCTCTCAAGGAGGTATGGTTACCATGGCACCAGGAAGATGAGGTATCATCTCATACTATGGCTCGATTCACGAGTTGAGATGAATGCAGTTATTAGCTTGCTTTCTGCATTTTATGCAGTCAGGCAACATAGCTGATGAAATGGTGCCGCTGACATTCAGTATGGGTCTTCCCTCCCTAGTGAATCCTTTCCGGAAACACTCTCAGAGATGCACCCAAAGGTATATTTCCACAGTGACTCCACATCAAGTCGACAATGAAGCTTAGCCATCAGGAGTAAGCGGCAGTATCCTAAACACGCACCTCTGCCAGATGCCCACTATATTCACAGCTGTAGAGAGACCATACAGAAGAAATCAGGGTGCAATGTACACTCTGATTTCTGTGAAGGAAAGGAAGAGATGAGATGATGAGGTGAGGTGAGGTGAGGTGAGGTGAGGTGAGGTGAAGTGATGGGTAGCAACTGACCTTGAGCTAGGGAGATGGCCTGAACATTCCAGCTGGGCCCAACATTGAGAGAGTCACAAACATCTAGTGAAAGAATGAGACATGAGAGACATGGGGAAGAAAAGAGGGGAGGAGAATCCTGAGGAGAGAGAAGAATATGACCCACAGCTGCTGGCCAAAAGATGACAGAAGAGAAGACACAAGCCAAGAAATGCAGCTAGCTCTAGAAGCAGAAAACAACCTGCCACCAACAGTCACCCAGGAAAAGGGTCCCACCAGAGCTCTGCCCAGACCTGAAGAAACCTGGCTCCAGATCATGGCCACAGCCTCTACAAAGAACGCAAGCTGCCAACACCTTAACATCAACCTTGTAAAACCCAGAACAGAGAATCAACTAGGCCACACTTCCCAGACTGCCAGCCTACAGAACGCGAGACAACTGGGTGCTTTTGAAACCACTACATTTATTCTGAAGTAGAAAACTAACATAATTATCCCAGGACAACTTCATCAGAAGATGGTCTGTGACATCACAGATGAGATGAACCACAAAGGTGACATGTCATTTCTGAGATATGTAAAGCAAAAATGGCAGACATGACATCTCCTGCTTTCTGTTTAATCTTATTGTATTTTTATGTATACTTGTGAGGTTTATTTTTATTTAGTGGCAGGGGGATGCAATGGCTGTGACCATGTGCCATGTGTGTGGTGCCTGCAAAGGCCAAAAGAGGACTTTGCATCCCCTAGATGCAAACAGGCTATTTTGAGCTGCCCAACATGGGTGCTAGGAACTGAACTTGGACCCTCTGCAAGAGCAGCAAACTGAGCTGAGACCTCTCTCTAGCTCTTATTTTATTTTGAGATAGGCTCTCCTATAGTTCCAGCTGGCCTCAAAACTCATTATGCAGCTAATTCCTTATCCTCTTGCCCCCACCTCTCAAGCCCTGGCATTACAGCTGTGCTACACCACATCTGCTTTAGTCATCATGTTCTTCAAAGATGGCCACTGAAGAACCAGGCAACTGTCCAGCAGAGCTAAAGCAAGCTAGTGGCTCTTCAGGTCAGATGAATGATTTAGGTGAAGAGCTTCAACCCTGCCGTCTACAGCCTCTGGACCTCGCCCTCCTGGGTGTGTGGCTGGAATGTGCCCTGCCCTTGAGGTCTACAGCCTCTGAACCTCCACCCGGATGCATGGTGGAGAGTTCACTGGCCGTTTGTTAACTGATGGTTTGAGGTGGAACACCCTGACTCCAAACACGCTCTTGTGGACCACTGCAGCGGATCAGCTACAAGCAGGCAAGCAGGCCAGTTCACCACTGAGCTGTCCCTTTGTGTCTTTTCCCTCAATGAGCTGAAGTCCTTGCAGCCACTTTCCAGGCCTGTTCTCTTGAAAGTGCTGCATAACTCGCCATGTTGGTGGCCGATGGATGGACAGTAGGAGCACTATCCTCTGCAGAGCCAAACTGAATGTATTGTGCATTTCCTGATAACCTGCTAAGGACCAGTGGCTGAGCTTGCTCCTTCCATGTTCATTACCTGGCATTGCAGAAGCTTGTTCCCTTGTCAAGCTGGAATGACCATTTGTCCTCTAGAGGCCCTGTCGCCAGCTAGGGCTTCCTACTGAGTCCTAGCTCGCTCTCTGACAACACATCTGGTTTAACTGGGTTTTTTTTTCCTTTTTTCCTGTCCCATTGTCTAAGTCCAGCTCACCAGGAAGGTGGCCCTGATGCTCCCACTATGGGGAAAAGACTGGGTGGAACCTAGGATATTTCAAATATCATCCATCCTTTCTAAGAAATGGGTCAGTGTTTAAATGACCATCACAGAGAATCTGGAAGAAAGCTGCCTGGCTTCAAATGTTATCTATGAATATTTCTCCATTTGAATAATAATGGTCCTATGGAGATATCGTTAAGATTAAATAAGAGTGTCTATCAGGTGCAATAGCAATTTCTCTTAATACTATTTAAACTACAAATTAAACATTCATCCTTGATTCCTCCTTTCTGCTTATAGTCAGCCCATGATCAAATCTAATCACCTTGTCTCTGGTTCTCTCCTGAGCCTGTCCTCTTCCCTCCATCCATTGCCACACTGGTCAGCTGTCCCCATCCACTGCCACACTGGGTCAGCTGTCTCCAATCCCACTACCACACTAGATCAGCATCACTGGCCTGGGCAACTGGGAGCCATCCTCTCACATCCTTGACAACCTCTTCCTTAAGCTCCAAAAGAAAATGTATAAGTGAATAAAAAGCCGAAACAGGGTGTGAAAATACAATCTGAGTTCACGCCTCTCCTGCTAAAACCTGTGGCTTCTAGTAATACCGGAATGAATGAAATGAAATTTATGCCCAGACAATGCTGAAGCGTGCATGGGCATCCTGTATATGACATTCTGTTGAACACATTGTCCATATTGGGTTTCATGATCTAAGTTGCTGAGGACAACTGACCAGGTCTCTTCCTCAAGAGGGCACAAGATCTCCTTACAGATGGTTGTGAGCCACAGTGTGGTTGCTGGTGAACTCAGGACCTTTGGAAGAGCAGGCAGTGCTCTTAACTTCTAAGAGTTTAGTTCTAGTAATACCATAACCAGCAGCAAGTCCTGAAAAATCTGACCCCATCCCTTTCTCTCCATCCTTCCTCTTTTTCCCCCTATGACCATGCTGGCCTTCCTTTGGTACCCACATTAACCAAGCCTATCCCTAGCTCCCACTCCAGAATGTCAATGTGGCAGCATTGACTTTTTCTCACTATTGTATTTCTCATGTTTAGCACTGTTATTACTATGAAAGATTTTTTTTCTCAATGAGTTTTGAATGAATGGATGAGTGAATATCCTGTGACACAATCATAAGGTCTGGACAAGTAAGATGGCACTTCTGCCCCTTTCTGTCCCTTTCGTCGTCTTTGGGAGTAAGCAGGATGATAAAGAGAAAGAAAGAAAGAAAGAGCGAAAGAGAGAGAGGGAGCGAGAAAGAAGGAAAGAAATGAAAGAAGCAAAGAGAGAAAGGAGTACACTGCAAGTCTAAAGGATCAGACAGCAGCTAAAGGCCAGCTGGTCTAAGAGTGTAGCGAGTGTTAGAGCTCCTGCCTAGCATTAGACCCCGGGTTGTTCTTTTCCCAGCACTACAAAAAACAAAGTAAAGGGCTACAGATGCCTTTTTCCCTACTCTCACCACTCAATAGCTATGATTTCTTTGGGCACGCTTTCTAAAAAGGTCTATTTTCATTTCTGTTTTTCTCACAAAAATACACAAAGCATAGCTTGCTACTATGCTGCCACTAGGTTAGCTTTTATTTTTTTCTTTGTCCTTAACTAACCTACTGCCTCCCCATTCCAGCTCTGCAAAATTCACACACAATGCTCAGGTCTTGAGGCGTGAGGGGCAGCCCATGGGTTCCCACAGACACGGTGAGAGCGGGAGTCTAGAGATGAGGCCTCTCAAACCGTGGTGGATTCCTGAGGTTGACTGGAGCAGCGTGACCTATGTCTGCACCAGAAACATTGGTGAATGGATTTGCATTAAGGAATTCCCAATCTTGCTACATCTCTATTTCCTGAGGTCAGCAGAGTATAGAGGCATGGAATTTACCTCTGATTACTAATTCACTCCTGCCCCAATTTGGGATGATCTGGGCTTCAGGCCACTACGGTCCAGTCTCCCTGTCTTCAGAAGGCCAAGGACCTTGCCTTATCCTGAGAGCTCCAGATGTGCTGGTGTTCCAGAACTGCAGCTGCGTCAAGGGGTCATCAACAGAGCTACCAGCGTGCCCTTGCCATCTCAGACTAATGTAGATACAGCTTTAAAATATAATAGGATATATTTTTTAAAGATTGTATTTATTTATACAGTGGTCTGCCCACATATATGCCTGCAGGCCAGAAGAGAACACCAGATCTCATTACAGATGGTTGTGAGCTACCATGTGGTTGCTGGGAATTGTACTCAAGACCTCTGGAAGAGCAGCCAGTGCTCTTACCTTCTGAGCCATCTCTCCAGTCCTAGAATATTATATTTTAATAAGTATAAACATTTAATAAAATAGCATCGTCTATATCTTGTTGTGCCTGTCAAACTCACTCTGCCTCTACCTCTCTGAAACTCCATGGAGGAAGCATGTACCATAGCTTCCCCTTGGGATGGAGAATCCCAGAATGTCTCTGCGCAATTGGCATTATATCCCAGAGAAGTGAACAGCCTGAGGCTACACCAAGATGGTGACTTTCTCACCAAAGGATTCTAAAAAGACTGGCTAGCACACAGCAGGGGTTTATCGGAATTACTGAGAAACCTCATTTGGTCAATGTCAACCCAACCTCAGGACGTCTAATTCAGCTGGTCCTGGGTAGAAGCTGAGGATTCCATTACTAATGAAGTCCCCGTTGACACTGATGCCACTGGCCCTATCTTTAGAACCACCCACATAGGTGTTAAATAATAGACCCACTAGTTAGTCTCAGAAACACAGGTTCAAGTCCATGCTTTGCCACTCTCCAAGTAATCTTTAATCAATCACTTGCTCTCTCTAGTCCTTGCTTTTCTTGTGTATGGGAAGGAAGCAACAGTGACACCATAGCGAAGACTCCAATGCGACAGAAAGCACTCCCACGGGGCTCTTCTGCTACTGTTTCCCAATGTGTTGGTCACTGTTTCTCACTGTGAACGCACATTTAAGGAGAGACTTATTTTGGCCCAGGACTTCAGTACAAAATCAGCTGGATCTTTTGCTGTAGGGCTAAGGCAATGGGCATGGTAGGAGCGTGCTACAGAGGCTGCCCAACTCACAGGGGCCAGGAAGAAGAGAAAGCCAGGAAGTAGCTGGGACAAGCTGTACCTTTACAGGGTATATTTCCCCTAAGCTACTTCTTCCAATGGGACTCTGCAACTTACCACCTCCTAATAACATCCCCACATCAGGCACCCATCTAAGGGTTCCTCCGCTGATGAAGTCAGAGTCCTCAAGATGGAAGCCCTTTCCCACGACCCACCACCCAGCAACCAGGCCTTTAATATTTCAGGCATCATCCATAACAGGAAACTGTAAATGTGGCTCTCTCAGAGCTGCCACGCAACACTCGAATGGTAGGCAGTGTGGAGCCAATGCCTCTCTCCAGAGATGTCCTTCCCACAGGAATTCTAAGTGTGTATCCAGATGCTCACTTGACCTCCTTACAGAAGCAGTCATGACCCAACATTTCGCCTGCAGGATACTACCCAGGTAGCTCTGTGACCTGACCATGAGAAATTATGCTCTCATCCCACACCACACAGTTCACAAGACGTAAGAAGGGCGCAGCTATCTGCTGATTGGCCCACACCAACTCACCCTTGCAGCTTGCTGTATGAGCTTCCTATAGCTGCTGTAACAAATGACCACAGCTTGTTACCTTAATACAATATGTATGTGTTCTCCAGTTCTAGAGGTCAGTACTGGGGTCTCAAGCAAGGTGTTAGCAGGCTCATCTCCCGCATGACCCTGAAGAGACCTGTACCTTGACTTTTCCACCTTCTAGAGATGCATTGCTTGAACTCCTCTACTCATGGTTCCTTTCCCCACTGTCAAAGGTAACAACGGTGCTTTAAAAACTGTCTTTCTGCTGGTCATTGTAATACCTTCTTCTATAATCATATGTGATGATGTAAGTCACAAAACAATCCCACAATTATGAATAATAAAAGGGTTATTTATTTAAGGGGAAAACTTACAGATAACTGTCCTAGATGACAGTCCTCTGCGTGAACAGGAAAATAGTCTAGCAGCCGGAAACGAGAGCCGGAAGCAACAGAGAGTAGGAGCACATTTACAGCTGCTTTTACAGTATAAGAGACCATGCCCAAGTGGACTGGTATCTTAAAGGCTATTGGCTGAAGGGGTGGAATGTGCTCCCACAGCACATATGTACCTATTTCTTCTCATAAGGATGTTTGAGATTACATTGGCACAGCCAATAATATTAATAATATCCCCATCTCAAGCTCTTTAATGAAACCACATCTGCAAATTATTTTTGCCATGTAAGGTAATGTTCACTGGCCATGTTCACATTGCTTTTGAAGGACATTGTTTAGCCTACTACATTTGGATCCATATTCTACTCTCTGAGCTACCATTTGTCTTCAATGCTGAAATGGAAATAGAAACATACCATCAGGTGAATATTGCTGTATGTTACCCCCTGAGTCACTAAAGAAATGTTCACTAGGTTGCTAGATGCTTCTTGTTAAACTGTTTTACATTTAAATAACATTAACGCATTAGCCCTATTTACTCAACAAACATCCGATAAACACTGTAAACTAAGCCTTGATGTGTAATGCAATAATAAAAAGTAGAGATATTCTCTACCCTTCTGGCTTTAATGCTGTAATAGAGACAGATAAATGGTGATGGGGAGTAGTTCAAGGTTTGAACATATACTATGAAAAGAAGTTGGAAACCAGGCATGCCTTTAATCCCAGAACTCAGGAGACAGGAGCGGGTGTGTCTCTGTGAGTTCGAAGCCATCATAGTCTACAAAGGGAGTTCCAGGATAGCCAGGGCTGCTACACAGAGAAACCCTGTCTTGGAAAGAAAGAAAGAAAGAAAGAAAGAAAGAAAGAAAGAAAGAAAGAAAGAAAGAAAGAAAGAAAGAAAGAAAGAAAGAAAGAAAGGAGGGAGAAAGGAAGGTAGGAAGGAAGAGAGAAACTAGAAAGAAATGATCTACAGTGCTCTTGGTCAGCAAAGAGTGGATTGTGTGGGCAGATATTAAAAGAACGCTAAGACAGGAGGCAGGAAGACAGGGAGGGTTCCAAACAGCATAGAGCTCATAGGAAATACTAGGAGTTGTTGAATGCCAAAGCCTTGGATATGAAATGAGAGATGTTCTGGGGGCAGGATGACCCTAGAAGCCACATAAAGGAGTCTGGATTACAGTGTTGCTCTTCCAGGGAAGCTGCATAGAAACTGAGAGTTGATCCTCTTGTTACCCTGCTCCCTGCAGTGACCTGGGGATCCTTTGCAAGAAGTCCTGCAAGCTCTAGCCTCCTTGTTGTCAAACTCCCAGAGACGGCCCTGCAGAGTGGCTCTGCTTCCTTTAAGAGCCCCTTGCCTTTCCTCCTCATTGAAACCTTCCTGTTTCCCTAGCTTTACTTTCAGAGCCTTTCTGGTGAGCTGTCAGTTCCCTCTGAATCTCGCTTTCAAATCATTTGCTCTTAAATACTCTTATGCCCCTAGATTCTATTTTGCCCATCCCTTTTTGTAGCTCTTCTTGTATGAAAATGCTTAAAAGGTAAAACCGGTGTGTTAACTATTTGACTATTAGGGAGTAATAATCGCAATTGCTAGTGCAGTAAGTTTATCCAACCTGGGTAATTTTGCCGGACGTTACTGATGGCAACTGTGATATGTCCTTAGTTGGAACTGTTTGCTTCCCTAAGTGTTCCTGATCTGTTCCATCCCTTGAAACATAGCATCCCTCTCTACTGTACTTCTGCCAACTGAGAGCATTTGCTCCATGGACTTCGATAAATTGGCCCTGAACTCCTGTGCTGGAGAGGTATTTTGCATTTGAAATTGGATTCATTGCAGACATGTATAGAAAAGTGGCCATGTTTTCTGGATATTTGGGCCTGGCTAGAATATAACTAGTGTCGTGAAGCCTCTGCCCCTCTATTCTACTGGAATCAAGACTACGGGACCACATGCTGATAACTTACCCTGCCAACTACTCCTGCATAATGAACACATCATCATAGTCCCTTGCTCTGGTTTCTGAATCCCATTACAGTCTCCTTGCAGCCCCAAATTTCTTATTACTTCCTCCAGTACTCATTTATTCTCTGCTCTGCTTTCAGATCTGTAGCATCCAGCAGCTACTAACAACATTGACCAACTGAAGTTTGCAGGAATTGTGTTTGTGATTTAATTTTGCTTCATGTTATATGCCAAATAGCACCTGGAACATATGAGGTTCTCAATGATTACACACTTAGAGAATTAATGAATCTCTTTGGGTGGGGCTTCCAGCTATAGGGTAACAGGTTTTTCTTTACTTTGAATTCCTAACTTCCTACATGTCAACTTCTTTATTTGCAACAATATTTTAATCAGTATGTCACATGACAAATATTGCTCTGCATCCTGGGAAATGATCCCTATCCACAAAGAGCAATAGATACCACAGGGAAGATGCCTGTTTGCAGATTCACCAGTGGGGGGTGCATAAAGAACCTAAGAATATAGACAGCTCCACAGAGCACAGGGGAAGTCGGTGCAGCTGTACAAGTGTATGACAGTCAAAAGTCTAAGAGGGTGCCACGGGAGCGGGGGGGGGGGGAGTTTAAGTTGTGAAGGAGTAGAGATGTTCTAAGGATTAGAAACAAGGGAATAAGAACAAACCAAATAGATACTCTATGTGGGGGAGTGCTTAAAGACCTCAGGGATCCCAAAGTCTCTTGGAACATAGGGATGTGTCTTAGGTGACCACCCAGAATCTGACAAGGTGACATTCAAGTGCAAGAGCTTTATTCGGGAGAGGAATGAACTGCCAGTGTGACATGTGTTAAACAAGATAGGTGGCCAATGAAGGTTTTGTTGTCACACAAGACACTACAGTAGAAAGCTGTGGGAAACTCAGTGTAAAGGGTACAATCACCTCTCTGGAGGGACAATGAAGCTGGGTTCTTCATACACAAAACCTTCACTATGGTTTACAGACACTCCTGTGGGTAAATTCCTCCTTCTTCTGGTACTCCATGTGTACCTGACAGTTTTCTTCTGAGGCTGAGGACAGCCTCGGGTAAGTTCTAGCAGATTCTCTTTGCTTGACTGTTTCTAAACACACCTGTGGCAATGTTAAAGATGGGCACAGAGTACCTGAGTCTGCTGTAGTTTGCAAGGAAAGCTGCAGGAGAGACAGCCAGGGAATGAAGCAAGGACCAGATTCTGAAGGCTCATTTATGTCATAGAACTTTCTTCTACACGGTGGAAGCAGTGCTGAAAAACTTCAGGTAGGAGGAGTGTCCTTATAGAATCTGAATTTGTGGCTGAGTACTGCGGCTCACCCCTCTAACCCCAACACTCGAGAAGCTGAGGCAGGAGGATCACTGTAAGTTTGACACAGGTCTGGATTGCATTAGGAGCTCTAGGTCAGGATGGAATTCAGAGTGAGATTTAAATAATATTTGGATTTTGTTAAAGACCTTTCCATCTGAGGAGTAATGGATAGCACCAGAAGTAGGGGTGGGGGAAAATGAGAAAAGATGATTTCTCTGTGCTGAACCCGTGACTGGGGGGGGGGGGATATGAGCATGGGAACAAGTTGATATGCATGGTGAACATGGAGATTGGAAGGCCTTGGAAAGCACCCAGATGGAGACTCCAGTAGGTAGAAGATGTAGGATCAGTGCTGGCAGAGGGGGCCAGAAATGAGAAGAGCTGTACAGAAACTAGTCCTGTCAGGAGATCCTTGGGACAGAGGAAGCAGGAGGGTGTGGGCGGGGGTGTGAAACTCCTCCCAGCATCTCTTGCAGTAATCCTTTGACCAATCTGGAAATGACACGGCTTCTCCAATCCCGAGTACTACTTTTTTTTTTTCATTTCTTCCAAAAAAATTATGATTTTTTTTCCTGTGTGCACAGTCGGGTATGAGCAGAAAGCAAGATGAACTGTGTAATTTGGGTTAACCTGATAAACTCTCATCCTCTTCCTGTGTAAAGTGGGGGTCCTGGAGGACAGGAGCCGCTTGTCTTAAGAAACTTTCTTAATTAGCTTGCAAAGCTCACTCATCCGCCCCCGAAAGCACACTTGGGAGCAGCATGCTTCTAGCCTGCTGGTCCTCACTGAGCGTTAGGCTTGGCTGTTGATTAAGAAACAAGTGCCCTTGGGACCGTCTTTCAGAATACTCACAAAGTCCAAACGGCTGAAGTCACGGCCCTAACAGCCCTTCGTAACTATTTACTTTCCCGCTTCTCCGTGAGTGTGACATTGTCTACAGAGCATGGCCTTTCTGCCAAACAGTTATGCTGGCCAAAGATGGGCCAAAGATGGGAACGAACGGGTAATGACACTTCTTTCATCCACGGATGGTATTTCAGCTGGCTGCGGTGAACTTAGCTCCTGGTTGTTTATGGCGAGGCTTTAGGCGGAGCGGGTTGTGACCGCCTGCACTGTATTTTGTTCTATCAGCTCTTGTTAAATGTGTCTCAGAGACAGAGCACAGCAGTCCAATTAGAACAGGTCTCACAGCAGCCACTGTGAAAGCCCTGCCTGTGGCATAAGGGCAAGAGGAGAGAAGGATGCTGGGAGCTGCTCTGTAGCAGGTCACTGGCCGGATCATCCCAGACAGATTTCCCCAACATTCCCAGGCTCTGACAATGCACACAAGATTTCACTACTGCTTCAAGTTCAAACCCATGGACTTGAATCCTTTTTCTCTCTCTCTCCACTCACTTCCATTAACATTTATCAATAATGGTGGCAATAGCATGTATTCACTATGTGTTATATGCCAGACATGCTTAATTCTGTGTGCTTTTAATTCTTCATCAAACACAGTTAGCATAACAGCTTTCTGAGAAAGGGCATATGTTGAAGCAATGGCCTCTATTCTGTCACTACTAGAAAGAAGCAGACTCTTGTAGACATGGAGCCTTGTCAAAAGAAGTTAGGTCATTGTGGCCATGATTTTAAACAGTTCTGACGCTCTGGTCACTTCTCACTTGTCTTTGTTTGTTTGTTTCCTGGCCACCATGAGGCTACCAGGGCCTACTGCCATAGAGTCCCACTTGGGTATACTGTGCCACTTACATGCCCAAAGCGATTCAAACCGTGACCCAGAAATATGTTTTCCCCTTATAAGCTTTTTTTGTGCCAGGTGTTTGGTCAGAGTGATTGACACTTAGCCAAGAGTCCATTATTATCCCATTTTGTAGCTATGGAAACAAGAGTTAAAAAAGGTAGGTAGCTAATCCAAAAATCAAAGGTATATGGTAGCAGAGATGGCAGATGGGTCTAGATTTTCCTGTCACTACACTTGATCAGATCCCCTCTTGCAGAACAGCAATGGCCTTACTTGCTTCTCCCTTACACGGAATTTTGAGCTGTCCAGAGAATTGTCACAAAACATATTATTTGATCATCTAAATAGACCAGAAAACTAAGCAGGCCCTCTGCCCTAGTCTGCTTTCTATTGTTGTAATGAACACTCTAACCAGAAGAAACTAGAGGAGGAAAGAGTTTATTTTGATCTACAGCTTACATCATGAAAGTCAAGACAGGAATTTATGTCAAGGGCCTAAGGGCAGGAACTGAAGCAGAAGTTGTAGAGGAATTCTGCTTCCTGGCTTGCTTAACCCACTTTCTTATCTAACCCAAAACTGCTTACCAAGGGGTGGCACCACCTGTGGTGGGCTGGGCTCTCCCACAACAGTTGATAATAAAGACAATCCCCTGCAGACTTGGACACATGCCAATCTAATACAGCCATTTTCACAGCTGAGGCTCTCTCTTCCCAGAGGACTCTGGCTTGTGTCAAGGTGACAGGAAAAAAACATCCTAGCCAGCACACGCCAGTTATTACTGAAATGACTGGGACTCTCAGGGTGTCACTGACTCTCTGAAAGCTGCTCCTCAGAGTCTTGGCTGAGGACCATCTGATTCTTCATTCTTCTCATAAATACCACACTTTATGCTTCCCCCTAAAGCTGGGACTTCTGCTAACCAATGTACAAGATTACCTAGGATGTGTGTTTGGGCCAACTACAAAGACACTTCTGTTAGAATTTTCCAGAAAGGAAATAAGACTCTCCTTCACTCTCTTCATTCTGTTTTCCTTTCCCTTCGGTATTAGTTCAAAGCTAGGTAGGCATGAGGCGAAAATCAGTCTGATCTTTGGGGAAAGAAGCTTGGGAGCAGCTGAAGGAGATGAACTCCAAGGCCCACTGCCCAGTGAGATCCTGCAGAGTTGTGTTCTGGGAGCTGCCCTGTCTTTATCCTTCTAATTGCAGATGCTCCATTCCCTCAGGCAGGAGTCATCAGAGACCCCTCCTAGCTGGGTTCCTAGGCTTTGCTTCCAATTCACCCAGTCTCCTTTCACCAGGGTGATCTTCTGTCTGTGTGTACCTATGCCAGATTTTTATGTCCTCCTAACTCTTGACTGCCCCCCCCCCTTCGGCCTGACAGATGTGCTTAGAGCTGACATTTGATTATCTGTCTACGGCCTCTATCAGGCCTCCCTTTCCATTTCCTCTCACTCAGGTTGCAGCTTCTGCTTCATCCGCCCCAGAGTTATTCCTCTCCTCTAGCTGCCTCGCCTCTCTCAGCTTCAAGCCCTTGTCCCTCCTCCGCTCTCCTCAAATGGTCTTCGTTTTCCTTTTTATCCACTCAAACATAGCCATCTTTTCAGGCCCAAGTCAACCATACTGAAGTTCAACAAGAATTAATTCCTCCCAAATAACACAAAACAATCAAGTTAGAATCTCTGTCTACTGCATTGAGTCTGAAACTAAGCAAGAACTTGTCTTTTGCCCGGAGAAGGAAACAATCAAGCCCAGCTGCTTTGGGCTGCACTTTCATTTTGAATATGTGCTGCCTTATGTTTTGGGTTAGTGAGGTGAGCAGATTCTGTCTGTTTGGGGAAGAATAGACACACCTCAGAAAACGATCTAGAAGCCATAGTTCTGAGTCACATGACTGAGGTATGTAGGATGGCAAGTTCACCCCTCAAAAGCCCTTCTGTTCCCCCTGAGAGTCGCTGCATCTTCTGAGAACACTTACATCACATTCCCTTGGGAGCAGCTATGTGAGGGTACCATGTTAGGTGGCTCTGGGTTTTCAGGGTGCAGCCCATGGCTTTCATCTGCATTGAGTCAGCACGATTAGCTGAGGTAGCCTGATGTTCTCTGGAAACTTGCTTTCTTGATCCCTCCCTGAGGCAGAGCTGGTGAGTCAGGTCCTCCTCCTCCTCAGCCCAAATCCCTCTGGCTGCTGTCTGACCTGCTTTGACTCCTCTTAGCTTTCAAGACTGCTCTTGATACTCATCTTAACCAGATTTTACATGGTGCGATTCACCTGGGGCCTCGAACTCTCCTGGAGAACTCAATGTTTTGCTGTGCTCATGACCACTAGCCAAAGGTGCAGGGACAGGCTTGGGAAAAGCTGCCTGCGGGCTAGGAGAACTCGAAGGGCTTTGGCTTTTGCAACCGTCTAGTGTAACTTAGGTTGTAATGTTCTAAAGACGAATTTGTAAAAGATCCACATTTACTATGGAATAAAAACAACCACTTCCCACAGTAGCACGAACGGAAGGAGTACAAAGTGGCTAAAGAAGGAAGACGAGAAAGTGTGACTGTATTGTTTGGGCATTATAAAGCCAGGCACAGGACGAAAGATAAAGGAAACTTTGGTGCCAATCAAACAAGGCCAATGTTTAGTTATGAAAAAAATCAGTAAAGTACATAGTAAACATTTGAGTCCATCCTTCTAAATGGTCCCTGAAGAGTTATGCTAAAGATTTTTCTACATATTTTGTTTATATTTACCCATGTACTTCTAAGTCAACAAGAGCATAAGAAAGGTTCCCTGTTTCTAGGCAGGGGAATGAACAGGGAAGTACAAAATTGAAACAATAGTCTTATTCTGAGAAATTAAAGAAAGATAATTCTTCAAAGCTACCAGACAATAGTGAAGTTAGCCGAAGGATGGTGAAATGCTTGCTAGCCCAGGCGAGTCCCGGGGCTTGATCCTCAGCAAATCAAAGAATAGTACTAACAAAAGTGGGGGCGTTGTAACTTGAGTGCCTGTAGAGACTATTTTACTCCCTTTTTGCTTATCTCACTGGGAAAGCAAGAACTAACATTTATCTGAACACTCACTGGAGTTCTATATCTTTCAAAGCATTTTTAAGACAATCTCATGTAACCCAGGCTAGCCTTGAAACCATTATTTAGTCAAAGGTGACTTCGAACTCCGATCCTTCTGCCTTGACCTCCCTATCGCTTATTGACTAGTACCAAAACCGAAACATCATGCCTGCTGGGCCAGCCCTCTACCAGCTGGGTGTCATGGTTAGCCCTACAAGCACGTTTCAAGTGAGAAGTGATCGAATTATCCTGACCTCTTTAGAGAGCAGCTGTGGTTATTTCTATCTCACAAACAAATTGGCTAGGGCTCCGAGAGGTTCCATACATGGCTAACCAAGGTCACATGCTAGGCAGAGAAAGGATAAGATCTACAACTAGGGCATCGCACTCTACATCTAAGTACTTAATCTGGCTCCTAATCTGCGGGAAAGCATTATTCTCCAAGAGGGGAGAGGACCGTTCCATCACCAAAGCACACCATGAGAATGAGAAGAAACTTGAAGAGAAGAAATGGGCACCCTCTCTATGATGGGGCTACACAGATTCTAGTACCAGACAGTGGCTCTGGGCAGTCTCAAGCTAAAGTTAGACTCGGTCTATACAGAAGGCCAGGACACAGGTAGACAGAGAAACAACTGAGACTTTCTGAGTCCAGGATTCTGACTCTTCCATATTGCTTTCCCCACTCCATCCGCTCGCCACTCCATTGCACACAGGCATGGACCTGCACACACACACACACACACACACACACACACACACACACACGCACGCACGCACACGCACATACCTCACTTCCATGCTCACCTGTTCACAGGCTCCATCTCATCAAGAGGGAACAATGCACAACCGATCTTTATAGCTTCCAAGTAAGGAAATGGATGTCATCTTCCCACTGAAAGAGGCTGGTGAGCCATGCATGGTGCTACACATTGGTAAGCCCAACATTTGGTAGGTCAGGAGTTCAAGGTCGTTCTTGGCTACTTAGAGTTCAAGGTCAGCCTGGGTGGTATTAGACCTAAAAGCCAGAATACATGTATTGATACATACAGAAAGTGACCCATGACTAATGAGTACTCTATAAAGGACCAAACATCCTAGACGGTAGCCTCATCTAATAGACCTGAACCCAATTCTGAAAGACTTTGGTCTCAGCTGCCTGAGAAGACCATGCCCACAGCTCTGTACTTTTCCACAGCAAAATTTAAGACAAGCTGCTTTCACTGTGATACAGAGAGGGCTGTCTCCAAGGGCAGTTAACAAAATAAATAATAAAATAATGTGTGTAGGCTGCATCTTGCAGCTCACTTGCTTCAAGAGGTCACTGTCCTCAGTTCACAGGGTCATCCATTGTCACTGCCTCATCGCCACCCACATATGAAGCCAATACATTATCCAGTTCCTCTTGGGAATGACAGAGCATGATTAGGAATACAGCCTGCCAGGGTTTGAAGACAGTCTAGAGAGTGAGCTTCTGCGGACTGAATTGCTAATTTAGACAAATGAAGTTTCGAGTAAACACTGGCCGCATTGCTAACAGACATGTAATGGCGTGACATAATTCAAGCCCCTGGTAATCACAGCCTTTGGCCACCACTGCACAAGGTGCTTGAGGTCTGCTTTCCCACTTAGTCCCCACCACACTCTACGAGAGGTTATTATCCAAATTTCACAGAAGAGGGATGTCAGGGAAATATGTGTTTGATTAATTTCAGAAAGCTGGAAAAGAAACTCAAAAATCAAGGCTAGGTCGGGTGACTCCAGGTTTTCCTCATTTGTACAGCGTGATGCTTCCTGTTCCGCTGACACGCAACACGGAGTGATCTCCAGTTCTCTGTTTGCACTCTTAGGCTTTTGTTAAAAGAGTGGCATGGTCACTCCCAATGGAATGCATGGCAACCTGACAAATGACATGTTCCCCCAGTCACTATTAGGGGTTCTAGGCTCCTCACAAATCTGCCACTAGATAAGCCAGCAGATCTCTGAAGATCGGCACCCATGCCTGTGGTGCTTCTGACACTGACCCAGTTAAAGGCTAAGCTGTCTACTGCCAGAGCTGGGCTGGGTCGCAATGCTAGCACTGGGCATGCAACTCTGCTTTTCCTAGGGTTTCTCTTTCCTTCTAATTAGAGAACTGCTTGAGACATTGGTGGATATGAAGACAGGGCAGTGAGAGGCGAGTGTTGGGGGGGGGAGGTAAAGCCAGCACTTACTTTGCATTGAGGAAGAGGAAGGGAGTTACTTGACAACGTTCCTTCCCATGGCTCAGTGGGATGGAGCAGCTGTCCTAGCTTATGGTCATGTGATGACAGCAGGTTGGAAGTTTCTGTGAATTGCTGTGGAAATGAAAGTGGATGATAATGATAGCAGATTATCTGTGTGTCAGAGCTGAGCCATAGCGAGGAACGCACTGTTCTCAATGCACTCTGTAGGAAGGACTTGAGGCTTTAACCCTCTGTTCTCTGGCTCCCTTGACAAGATCAGAAGTGCTCGGTAGGCTCCGTGGACTATGCTCCTAATAGCGTCACCTACCATCATCACCGCAAAGAGAAAGGAAACGATGTGCCCCTTGTGCCTGATAGCAGGCACTCCCCTGAGGTTACACATAGCAATATTCCATAGGATTCCCTCTCCTTTGCTGGCTAGCATCTTCAATGAGACAAAGTCACCTCCTTGGCCTCAGTTTTTGCCAATCATTCACTTCCTCGGTGCTTCCTGTGTCCTCACTAGCCTGTGTCCTGCAGTTGTAGAGGCTTTCCAGAAGGTAAAAGATAAAAATCAGTTGATGGAACTATGGCCCCTTCCTTCTGTTACTGTACACCAAAACCCAGACAGCCCCTCAGTGCGTATGTGTCAGACACTGCCCCTTCTCCTCTTGGAGACTGTTCCTGTGCAAGTGCAAATGGAACACACCATTGAGGGTGAAAGTCCTCAGGAGTCAAGAGAATGAGCACACTATTAGAACCTGTGAGGATTCTAGCAGCACTTCCAGGAATGGAAAGACAGTCCCACTCAACAGTCACCAAATTTTACACACCTGTCTGAAATGGCTCCCACAGGCTCAAGTGTCTGGACACTCAACCTCCAGCTGCTGTGCTCTTTCAGTAGGCTAACGAATCTCTTGGAGAGGGCTGGTGAGATGGCTCGGCAGTTAAGAGCACTGGCTGCCCTTCCAGAGGACTTGAGTTTGATTCCCAGCAACCACATGGTGGCTCACACTCATCTCTAATGGGATCTGATGCCCTCTAGACAGAATACTCACTTGTGGAAAAGAACCTTTTAGAGCAGGACCTGACTGGGGGACGAAGGTCACTGAGATGCGGACATTTTCCTCACTGCCTCCTTACTTGGCTCTCTAGTCTGACACTATATGAGAAGCTGCTGCCTCACGCTCCCACCACTGGAGGATGGACTGTACTCTCTGACACCCGAGTCTTAGCAATTCCCTTCTTTAAAAAAGAAACTGTTCTCCCAGGAGGTGGATGATAGACATCCACAGGACATGACAGCGTCTGCAAACTCACTGTGTTTAATTGCAGGTACCAATCATACTCATGCCTCTTTCTCCATTGGGTTTGGTTATAATTCACTGCCTTCTCCCCGCCACCTCCTTAATTGTCAGAAGTTGTGCACATTAACAGGATACAGGGACTGGCAAGATGGTTCACTGGGTAAAGGCCTGAGTTCAATTCCTAGAACCAATTGTCTCAAATTTTGTCCATACACATAACTATAATAAATAAAATATTTGCATATCATCAAAAAAAGTAAACAGCACCATACTTTGAAATACTACCCACTGCGGAACGGCTAAGTGGAGCTCATTATCATGTGTGGGGCCTCCTGTACTTGTTTTCTGGTGAGAACGCTTGTGAAGAGCTCTCGGGGGTTTTCAAATATACAGTGCGTTGTTGATAACTATAGTCCACCTGCCTCACAGTAAAGCTCACAAATTCGCTCCTCTGACTAATTGATCAGCCTCTCCCCCATCTTCCCCTCTTTCAACCCCTAGAAAACCACATTCTACTTTCTGCCTCTGACTTCCAGTTTTGTAGCGTGTACATTAAGGGCTATGGTGGAGTTTCCCTGTCTGGACTGTTCAGCCTTAGTGTCTTTACCCAAGGACTTACAGGCCTCTCACTGATGCAGACACAACACTGAATCGACTCGCTGTAGTGGGTACACGTGGATTTCTCTTAACTCAGTTAAGAAAATGGTGAACAAGAACCTGTATGTCATAGATTTTAAAAAAAACAACAACAACTAGGGATCAGAGAGATGGTATTCTGGTGGTAAGCTGTATTTCAAGCACCAAATTTATGCTGTCTTGAAACAGCATGTAAGCAGCATCCAAACTCTTGTCCATGCTGGGAATGTAGGTCAGTGTGCTACGGTACTTGCCAGGCGGTGAGAGGGTATGTGGCAATCTCCAGCACTCTGAAATATATTTTAAAAAGAGAGAGAGAGAAGAGCCTTTTTCTAGGGATCTGATAAATTCACTTTACTAATTAAAAAATGTTATTTTGAATTTCATTTAGGGGTTCAGGGCCTACTAGGTGAAATAAACTGCTTAAGAAACTCAGTTAATTTGACTTACAAAACGGCCTTTTCATGCACAGAGGCCATTCTGTCCAAGAAAATACATTTGGAAGGTTCATCCAGCCATTGAGAAAACCCAGTGGGTGCAACATGCCCGTTCTTCTTCCTTTCATGTTCACGGTTACCTCCCTTTGATACTGCTGTTACCTCACCAAGTGGTTTAAGTAAGGTCTGTTCTCCTTTCTTTTTATAAACAGCAAAACTACTTGGAACTCTGAAAGGGCAATTGAATCCATCACAGGGGCATGTTGTAAAAAAGAGCACAGGCTAGGCTCTGAGTTCCTGGGGCCCAGCCCAACTGTCACTTGCCTAGTTGAATTAACATATACAAAATGTTCCATCCCTCTGAGCCTCAGTTTCTCACTCACAGAAGAGGTTTCTGTCTGCACTAAATATTACATAGTACAACACTTGTGACCTGAAAGGCACCGATGAATAGAAGCTTGTATGCTCGCAGCATCCCCCTGTACTCAGGTGTGTTGGCCAATGCTTCACCGTGGGTACCTTCTCTGAGAGTGTTACTGTGGTCAGGGCTCCGGCAAGGATGGAGAGTAGAAGGTCACCTCTTCATTCTGCCCTTTGAAGAGCATGCAAGCTGAAGGAAGCTAAATATTTGCATGTGTATTGGATCTGAAATTTATGATCCATCCAGTTTGCAGGAGTGCCAACCCTGAGGGTGCCAGAATAGCATACCATGTGTCTACACACAGCACACAGATCCATGCCTAGCCTGAGAATAAGAGAGCCATAGGACTGAGAAGCGTAAGCACCATCAACCCGGGAATCCCACAGGGACAAAGGGCTACCAAAGGGAGTGCCTAGAGAGTAGGTGACAAAAGCAGTGTGCCCCCGACCCTTGCCAAGACACACCCAGGCTAGAGAGGTGGGTGGTACTTGCTGCCAGCTTGTTCATTCTGCCTGCAGTGGGTACTGAGGATCAGCTCTGCCAGACGTCTCCTTTCTGATGGGTTTGTCTGTGTACCCATTTCCTACCGTGGTCACCTCTCTCAAGCCTCTATTTGACAGATCTGCACCCTAAGATAAACAGTGCTTTTCATCCAGCCTAGAGGGGTTTTCGTGGTTGTTAATATCAAGTATTGGCCTGTTAAGGAACAAACTTCTTGGGTAGATTTCTTAATTGTGGCAAAACATATATGACATAAAAATTTTCATTCTGGCCATTTTCAGAATTCAGTTGAACCGTGGCACATGTGTCCCCTCACACTGTTGTGTGGCCCTCACCACCATCCGTCTCCAGGACATGTATATCTTTTCTAACTGGAACTCTGAACTCAGGGAGCTATAACACTCATCATCCACCATCCCTGGAAATCATCATTCCGCTTTGTCCTTATGACGGTTACTACTCCGGGGGCCTCATAAAACATTTGTCCTTGTGTGATTCACTGGCTATAATAGCTTTGAAGTCTCATCTCTGTTATAGACCTTGTCCAAACCTCCTTCCCCTTTAAGGCTGTGTGACTGCGGAGACTTTAGACTAAAGGTGTTGCAGTCTCAGCTGATGGTCTCGTATATTGATCCCTGCTATAAAACATCAGTTTAACGAGGCTTTAAAAACTGACTTATTTCATTAGCATATAATTAGTTGAGAGTGTTGCCAAGCATTTATTGAGGCTGGCATGAAATAAAAAAAGAGCATAGTTCTTTTTCATGAAAATTGTCTTCACACAATGGTATCTTAAGCTGGAAGCTATGTATTGGCTTTCTTGAAAAGATATAGTATATTTAATTAGTACTTGGGATTGTTCAATAAAGTCACTTGATTCCTGGAACCTGGGTGATAAGGCACATAAGTAGGCCTTACGTAGAAAACTGCAGTTAGTCAATACTCAGGCTGCTCAGTGCAACAACTGGCAACACAGAACAGCTGGATTCCCTGTACCTATTCCTCTCCACTTACTAGCCATTTGATAAAAAGTTGTTTGAAGCTCACTTCATAATCTATTACTTAAGTATTTATTCCTTTGGTATATATACATAGACTTTGTTTGAATCAATAAAGACATGGTGTTTCTATAGAATAAAGCTCTTGAGATGGCATGGTAGCACATGCCTTAAGTCCCGAATATAGGAGATGGAAGTAAGAGAATCGGAAGTTCAGGTGGCTAGTAAGTGGAGAGGAATAGGCACAGAGAATCCAGCTGTTCTGTGTTGCCAGTTGTTTCACTGAGCAGCCTGAGTATTGACTCTCTGTAGCTTTCTACATCTTAAGGCCATCCTGGATTATGTGAGACTTTGTCCCCCAAAAAAGAGGGGAGATGAAGTATGGAAGGAGGAGGAAAGGAAAGAAACAGACAGACAGATAGGAAGGAAAACTACCTCACTGTCTGCCCATGTGTACCTAAAGTCTATTACTATATCGTGGATTGTGTTTTGTAACTGGAGATAATATAATGCATGTTCACCTTTTCTGGATGACCTCATGTGAGTCTCTTTATAATTCAAGTTTATTAATAACATTTAACTGTGTTATCAAGGACTGAGTGAGCATGGCAAGTCACTTGCTTGTACACCTCTAAATTTATGAGCATTCATTGTAAAGCTGGGTGTTCAGATTTCAAGGCATCATTCCTCCCCAATGTGACCCTACTTCCTCTGTGACCTTTAAACCCCTGCAAAATAGCATGAGAAGTAAATAAGGAAACAGAAACTTTCCAATCACAGGAGAAATACGGTCTGGACATAATACAAATAAACAAAGATGCCAGAAATAAGAACTTGTAGGATAGGTGATCCTGGATCCTGACATCTGCTAACAGTGACTTCTAGAATTTTGTATATCACGCCTGTCATAAACATTCAACTTCATTGTGCAATGAAGACAGATGACAAGAATTTGCTGTTCCAACAGAGGAAAAAAAAGAGTCACTTTCTTATGTCCTTGGAATCTGACTTCCTTGGTTCCAAATATGCAGGGAAAAACTTGTGCCTGTATGCAAGGGCTGAGGGCAGTTGTTTATGTGACTAATTGGACATCTACATAAATATGGAAATTGGGGCAGGTCCCTCTATTGTCGTCTGTTGTAAAGCCAGTGCTTACTCTAAAGTGAAGAGGCGAGTAGACTGGAGGGAGATGAACCATTTAGCTGTCCTCTGATGACTTTCTTACGTAAGCTTCAAGGTCACAGAATGTTCTCCATTTTGTTTCCAAGTAACAAGAGGAAAATAAACAGCCCTGAGGAGTCACTTATCAAGAAGGGAAAGGGGCTTGGGAAGGTTTTAGATTCAGGGAGAGTCTTTGTGGATGTTGTCAGATGGAAACATAAAGTGGAGATTGAAGACAGAGGGGTTGGCCAGAAATATCCCTGGAAGTTGAAGAGCATTGAATAGGGAGTTGACTGTGGGCAGGAGGCAAAATAAATCTTCCTCAACAGGTGGTAAGAGGAGCTCATGAAGCATTTAAGCATCAAGAAAAAGGAAGCTGAAGCAACTCAGATATCTTATCATCAAGCCAGGTGTTTCCTTCTAGCAAGGATGAGTAGAAGACAGGTTTGGAGAAAGTTTGGCCCAAAGTGGAGAACACAATAGAGTGAGGTTGTATAAAAACTTGTTCTTATCAGCACTTCTCAACCTGTGTGTTGAGACCCATTTGGGGATCAAATGACCCTTTCATAGGGGTCACCTGAGACTAGTGGAAAACACAAATATATGCACATGATTCATAATAGTAGCAAATCATAGCTATGAAGTAGCAACAAAAATAATTTTATGGCCAGGATCACCACAACATGAGAGACTGTACTAAAGGGTCTCACCATTAGGAAAGTTGAAAACCACTGCCTTAGATCATGTGTTCGAAATTCTAGAGCTAGGCAATGCTTGGTGCTTGTTAACTCTAAGGATGTTACTTTGTGAGTGTTGAATGGAGGTCATTCATTATAGTTGAACAAATCAACACACAGCTAAGGTACTGATGGAATTGAGGGAGAATTTACCATTTTCCACATGGGCATGGTGGTTACTCTTGTGACCCTGGTACTTAGGAAACTGAGTCAAGAAGATCACAGGTCAGGTTGGCCTTGTCATATATAGCAAGATCCAGGATAGCCAGATAGATGGTGAGACATGGTCTAAAAATAAGCAACAATGGCAAAATAAAATGCACAAAGTGAAAGAATAAACATTTCAAAGGAACACCCTAAGAACCCTCACTTGATCTGGTCATCATTTGTAGTTACGAGGACTTGGAGTGTGCAGCTGGCACAACTCTCACAGCCACCAAGCAACTTTGAATCTGGTAAAGAGAGGTGTTGCCAGGTAGAAATCTTACCCTAGCACCCTGCTTTCTTGAATGTCCAACCTGAGGCCTGTGGGCTGTCTGTGACCCAGAATAGCAGTGAATTTGGATCAACATACTTTCAGAGGACAACATTATTTCATACTGTCAAAAGGCAGGAGGTATGTCATGGAGGTTAAAGGGGATGAAGATGGGGAATCAGAAGAACCAACCACAGTGTCAATTTCTGTAGAGATCAGCATGACAACAAAGCAATCTGTCTACCTTTAGGTCTGCAAAGGTCTAGCAGAGTTCCCGTGTACCTTTCTCTTCTGACTTAGACTTTGGACATTCTAAGGAAGTACAAGGCCCCTGCGTAGCATTTGATTTGTAACTATTCCTTCAACATAACCATTTTTGGAAGATGACTCTGTCAGTAAGGTGACTACTACACAAAGACTACACAAAATGGTACATGAAGATGTGAGTTCAATTCCCACTACCCACATAAAGAGCCAGGTGCACCAAATACACTTATAAATCCCATGGCTGGGGAGGCAGTAATAGGAATATGCCTGGAGTTCATTGGCCAGCCCATCTAGCTGATTTCAAACTCCTGATTCAGAGAGAAACTTTGCCTCAAGAAAAAAAAAAAGGAAAAGAAAAGGAAAGGAAAGGATAGGTTGCCCTGGGCATCTCCCTCTTTTCTCCCTCATTCTCTCCTCTCTCCTTCTCTCTGAAGCCTAGATTATTCTCCTACTTATTCTCTCGGACTGCCTGCCCTGCCTATCCCTCTACTGCCAAACTATTGGCCATTCAGCTTTTTATTAGACCAATCAGGTGCTTTAGGCAGGCAAAGCAGCACGTCTTTACATCATTAGACAAATGCAGCACAAACAAATGTAGCACAGCTTTCCATACTTAAAGTAGAAGTCCACAACACACTGTATTTTGGTAACAGAAGATACACCCCTAAAGATGTTTGCCTCTCTCTGAACATACCTATTTCCCTTTCCCTTAGCCAACTTAATAGACTTTATGTGAAAGACATCTTTACACAGAAGGTAGTTTCTGCTATAGAAGAGCAAACTCTAGCAAGCTCTTCATTTCTTTCAGTGTGATTTAGTTCTTGCAGGTGAATGAGTTCTATATGGCAGGCTTACCTTCCCTAACTGTAGTTCAGTAAAGCTTTGGGAAGGCAGAGGGTGGCTTGCTCCATCCTCATCCATCAAGTCTGTTCTCATTACTTTTCTGAATGCAACTGCAGTAAAGCCAGCAGTAATCTCAGTAATTAATTTAATGTTAATTAAATTAAACATATTTAATTATGTTTTATAAATAAAGCTTGCCTGAAGAGCAGATGATAAAACTAAGCCAATAGAGGCCAGGCAGTGGTGACACACACCTTTAGTCCCAGGATTTTGGAGACAGAGGCAGATGGATTTCTGTGAGTTTATGGCCACCCTGGGCTACACAAGATCAATGCAGAAACAGATACAGGTGGTAGTGGCTCACACCTTTAATCCCAGTACTAGGGAATCATGCCTTTAATCCCAGCACTAGAGAGGAATATAAACTGGGATGAGACAGGAACTCAATCTCTTTCAGTCTGAGGATTTCTTATAGGTAAGAGCTCTCTGGAGGCTTGACTGCTTTGCTTTTCTGATCTTCAGGTTGAACCCCAATATCTATCTCTGGGTTTTTATTATTTGTGCTATAGTTCACTAAGTCATGAGTTTATTGTTGTACCTCCCCACTCCCAGTGATTCTCAGATTGACAAACTACAGATAATTAAACAACTGTCACATCTGGGAGTGGTCTGAGGCTAAGTGAAAGGGGTGGTTCTGCCAGAATCTGGATATTTTATTCTGAGGATTATCTGTTTTCAAGCAACAAAAACAAAATGAGGCTTTTGGGCTCTGGCTGAAGAAGCCTCTCTGATTGTTGTGATTTTGTTGTTGGCATTTGGTTTGGTTTGGTTTGGTTTTGTTCATTACAATGACAAGGGAGAAAGAATGCGGTGTAGGAGAAGGGTTGAATTCTGTCTTTGATGCCTTCACTGGGGCTGACCTCTCTCTACCCTTTTGGTGATGATTTCCTACGTTCAAGAGAAATTTGTGAAGATACACTGAGTTCTGTGGTAAGATCAGATGTATACTCCTATGGGAAAGGTAAACCTGCCAACTGAATGAAAACGCCCTCTGTCTCTTGACTGATCATCTTCCAGGATAACATCTAGTTCACATCTGCCAAATTGCAGCCAAAACTCTGCTCCCACTCTTACCCCCAAACTACAATCCTTCCCAGCAGAGCATGGTGAGACAAGATGTAGGTGTGGCCTGGCCACTGCTTGACTTAAACTGTGCCCATCCCTTGTGCTATTTCCACCGTCCAAGTAGCCGTCAAGAGCTCTGGCTCTCCCTGACTGCCAGCCCAGGCAGTTTTGCCGTGTGGAGTACAGTAAGCAGCTAGATTTTGTTCCACAGGAGAATATATGGATGAGCAAGGCCACTGCCGTGCCTGTGAAGCCTCATGTGCCAAGTGCTGGGGACCGACTCAAGACGACTGTACCAGCTGCCCCATAACGAGGTGAGTAACCTCTTAGTACTTCCTGGGGGTGGGGTGTAGAGAGGAAGTGTTAACCACTTTAGTGGCACCTAATGGGCCTTCTGGACACAGGACCATACCTCCTTCCCATGATAGAGATATTCCCTATGGTCTGGCCACAACCCACCTCTGTAACATCCTCTCCCACAAGGTCTAGTACTCTTGGCAAAGACCAATTTTATAGATGCTAATGAAAATGGTACCTTTGATGTCACTTTTGACCAGTGAAATCCCATATCCTACACACTCATCCCTCAAACAGCACTTCCATCTTCTGATTCTCTATATATATATACTCATTTCTATAATCAATTCAAGGACAAACTATGGTGTAAAGGCATTTCTGACACTTGCCAGTAGAATTAGCCTTCTTTCTTTAAAAGAAATACACTTATTTATTATTTATTTATGTGTGGTCTATAGTCACATGTACATGAGTGCTACAGCACTTGTGTCAGTGTCACAGAACAAGTTGTAGAAGTCAGTTCTCACCCTCTAACAAGTGGCCCCTGGAGATCCAGCTCAGCTCTTCACAGCCTACTACTTCATGACCTTCTGCTCTGTAGATATGTCTGTCAGAGCATGTGTAGCCTTTGGAGACGTCTGCCTACAAAATACATGTCTTCATTAGACTCAGTTTCTTGAGATCTCACATTTGCATCTCCTTCCCTGGAAACATGGAAGAAAAATCAGAGGCTTCCCCACAGGTCAAATGGAAATAGCAAATAATGGAAGGAGCAACACTGCTAATCCAATGGGCATCTCCAATAGAGAGAATTGAATGCCTGACATATGTTTAATCAATGCTCCTCTGATTCTAGCCTTAATACTTGGGAGCTTCCAGGTGTTCGAATGAATGGCCTCAGCCCTGCTCAGCTCAATGTATAAGAAGCTGAGTCTCTCTCTAGACAAGTTGGTTGAGGATGCTGTCACAGCAGGGGGGCGGGGCTCTGCAGCCCTACTGGGATGCTCCCTCTGCACAAGTGTCATTCTGTCCTCATTCTTCCTCAGGACTGTGACACCCCTGTGAGCAGGGGCTGTGCTGTATTTGTTTCTTTATTCTCCAAGTGATCAGCATATAGTGACTGCTCTATAACCTTGGCTTGTTGATCTGTGTATCATCAAAGCCATGGGTTTGAATGTCAGAAGGAACTCCCTCAGAAGGAAGAGGAAAATAATAAAGGACAAAGACCAAAAGGAAGGATGGAGGGAGAAAAGGAAGAATGAAGGAAAACAGAGAATGGGGAAAAAATAGAAACCTCAAGGGTTCCCAATGCCACCCATGAGAATGTTTTCTTTATTTTCAAATTAAGAAAATGTAATTATATTCTACTGTTTTTATAATATTTTGTCCATATTCCAGTCTCATCAATTATCCTAATAATATTATTCACAGAATATTTTTCCAGAATCTAGTTCTAAAGTTTTTTTTTAAATTTTTAACATTTTCTTTGCCTTATTTTTTGTTTGGCCTTTCTTGACTGTGGTAGTTTTAAAAATTGAATAGACCTGTTATTTTTAAATTTTAATATGTATTTAATTTTTCTTTTTAAATTATATTTTTCTTTTATAAAAAATTAATTCTTTGAGAATTTCTCACAATGTGGTTTAATCATATTGACTCCCTCCCCCAACTCCTCCCAGACCTCTCAACTTTGGGACATATTTTTTTTTTACCCATCAAGTCCAATTGGCACTGCCCATCCCTTCTGCTTCAGTGTGGCCAACTTAGCCCAGCCAACATTTTTAAAGAAGACTTATTTCCTCTCCCAGCAGCCATCAGTTGCTCATAACCTTTCAGCTAGAGATGGGACTTCATGTTGGCCTTCATGCTGAAGGCTGAGATTTTCGTCTTACTTAAGCATGTCCCGACACATTTGCATATGTTGTCACAGTCACTTTTAAGTGTATATGTGCTGTGCTGTATATGAAGGACTCTGTCCCCTTGTGTTTATCCACCACACTGGCTCTTTAGAGGTCTTTATGCCCCACTTCTCCAATGATCCCTTAACCTTAGGAGGAGGGGTTATGATATAGATATCCCATATTGAGCTGAACATTCTGCAGTCTCTCATTCTCTATACCTTGGCTGCTTGTGGTTTTCTGTTATTCACCACTTGCTGCATGTAGAAGCTATACGGATACAGTAGGAAGCTTCTATGGTAGTGGGTTGGTCCACACCATGGCCCCTTACTGTGGGAGCCCTCTTTCCTTTTCGGTCTATTGGCCACCGGGTCAAGAGGGCAAGAGGCAGTAGTGATGACAGAGAGCTTTGTATGTGACCCATGAACACAAACAGAGACAGCCCCCAGGAGATAGATTTCAGTGAATCAGCTCAACTTTATTCCAGAGTATGAAGAATATATAGAAGTAGGGAGCCTGGGAGCAAACCCTAATTTGCATTAAGTGGCACACTCCTGTCATGAGACCCCCTAGCACATGTCTTGTTTTCATGTGTGTAGCCAGGGAGTCTTCTGGCAGGGGTCTATGCCAGAGTTCAAGCTAAAGGTAAGTCAGATATCTGGTTTAGAGACAGCTTTCAGTTAAGGTCAGCTCTCCAGGCCTGTGGGCTTTCTCCAGATAAGGGCAGGTAGGCAGGAAGTTGTGCTGGAGGGAGGGAGCTCCATGTTGCCAAGTTACTGAGATAAGCTGCCAGGCATAGGGAGGCTGAGACCTCTGCCAGCCAGCAATGTCCCCCAACACTTACTAATTTCCAAACCTTTATGGATATTACAAATGAAGCAAACACATCTGAAAAGTCAAAACTGATATCCTAAAATGAGAGAAAACATACAATGCTTGTCTTTCCGGGTCTGGGTTACTTCATTCAGAATGATTGTTTCCAGTTCCATCCACAGCACAATTTCAATTTCCCTCAGTCTGAATAGCTAAAAACAAAAGATGATTGCACGTGCCAGCAAGAATGTGAGGAAAGGACACTTATTCATTGCCGGTGAGACTGGAGTAGTCGCTCTAACATCAGTGTGGTTGCCCTTCAAAAAGCTAGAAGTAGAGCTCTCGCTTGGTCCAGCTAGACCATTCTTGGACACTTACCCAAAGGATTCTATCTTACTACAGAGACACTTGCTCATCCATGTTCAGTTCACTGCTGCCAGGAAATCAGCCTAGATGTCCACCAACTGGTAGATGAATAATGAAATATGGCACATTTGCACAATAGAATAGTATTCAGCTGTTGCATTTTTAAATTATCAACTTATTTAATAGTCTTTAAAAGTTTTATACATGTATATGGTGAACTTTAGTCCATTTCACTCCCTACTGTCCTTTTTCTTTTCCCTTCTTTCTCCCACTGAAACTTCCTCTTCCCAAAAAGTAAGTTTAAATAGGGTTGTCATCATAAGCATGGATGGAAGGTCATTTAGTGTAATGTGGGCAATTGATCAATGGCCACACCACTTAAGAAAATGGTAACTCTTTGTCCAGTCACCATTAACTGTCAATAGTTGCATGGGTAGGAGAAGGACTTCACGAGCCCTTTCTTCTTCCATACTGAAATGTTGACAGGCCTGATATTATTCAGGTCTCCTGCACATAATCACAGCTGCAGTAAATTCATGAGTGCATTGACCATGTCATTTCTGGAAGATACTGATTCACAGCCATCTTCCCCAGTTTCTTTCTGCCCCTTCTCCCATCATGTTCCCTGAGGGAAGTTACTTAGATGTCCCATTCAGGGACAAGCCATTTATTCTCTGCACTTTGACCAGATGTCTTTGTATAAACTGTTATCTAGAGAAGCTCCTCTAAAGAGGGAGAGCTGAAATAATCTACAGCTATGAAGATAAGTATTTAGAAGGCAGCTTGATATCACGTCCATTTAGTAAAACAATATTAGTATGTTTTTGGCCAGGCTTGGAGTACCAAGGATGAGCTATCTTCTGTGAAGAAGGCCTTAAATCCAATCAGAAAGCAGTTGATACCTTTATAACATTCTTATCACTATTGCACTAACAGGCATATTTTGCCAGACTAGTCATTATTATAGCTGGCAGGCTTCAGAGTTGGGTGGACTGTTGATGACTTTTTCTATGAGAAGTCACAAGACTATTTTCTGTTTCTAAGAGCTAATGCTCTAAATATTGAATTTGCTTTAAAGAAACTTCAAAGCACACTTTTAGATAAAGATATTACCAAAACAAAGTCCTATTTCTCCCTCTAGCCCCCATTTGTATGACTATGAATAATTAAATTGTCTTTCATGTTTGAACATCTTTGAACACTTGTCTAATGAGGGCAATTACAATCATCCAGTGTACACTGGAGAAACCGTGGTTGTTCCTAGCACAATAGAAATAAAAAGCAAGGGAAAAATTCTACCAGTGTAAACAGCTACTTAAAAATTTTTTTTTAAAAATCTAGATACAAGGCCAGGCATGGCAGTGAAGGCAAGGCAGGAGGTTCACCCTGATACGTGGTGAGGCTGTTCGTACAAATGATAGGTGACACCACTAGGAAATCTTGGTGCTGTTGCTTGTGGAGTATTCTGAGTATTGGCCTTTGAATAAAGGAAAGCATACACATGAATCTTGAACCAGGCTATCTTCCTAAGAAAATATTCTTCCCAGGAATAATTTCTTCTTGTTCCTCTAAGCATTCTTTCCTCCCCCCGTCTTTCTTCTTTGATGTCAGCTATACACACACATGCCCAAGAAAGGGTAATGTAGCATGGCAATGAACTATTTGACTCCTTTTTCTGGCATTTTCCCTGAAGAGAGCCGAAAGATAAAAAGGAAGAAATTATCTGGAAAGAAGGTGATGTTGACTTATTTGTTCTTGAGGAAATGGCAAAGTATTTTCCTTACGTGTTTTCCAAAGTGTTGCCTGGATCAGTGTCTTGGCTCAATGGGAGCTGCAATAACACAATACTTGAGACTGGATAAATTATAAACAATATAACGTCGGCTAAATGTTACTGGGAACTGGGAGCTCTATGTGCATGCCGCTGGCCTCTGGTGAAGGCCTTTGTGCTGGGCCACCCTACTGAAGAAGGTGGGAAGCAAGAGAGGGTGATAGTAACAGAACCACAGGAAGACAGCCTGCTTTTATCGCTAACCTATTACCATGGTCAAGTCAGCTTTTGTGTAAGATTCCTCACTGCCCAGTCCACTCAAAATAAACCCTACTTCTTGGCCTTGTTGCCTGATGGATCAAGTTCCCAACACATAGGTTTTGTAGAATACATCTAAGCCATAGTATTTGGAGTCTGGTCCATGCAAAGCGGGGCAAAAGCACTTGCTTTATATTTAGATCTGAGATAGCTATGGAGTCTAACAGCCCTTTAGGACACTGTCCCTGCCGTTGAGGTTACAGCCAAGAGATGCTGAGATGCTCAAAGCAAGCAATGGTGGGAGAAGTTCAACACCCTTAGATTTAAAGCAAGGGTTGGACCTGTGAAGAAGTAGATTTGCCAGATGTTGAAGAACAGAAAACACAGAGTCTGCTCTGCCATAGAAGGAAGAAGCTAGCTTGGGTGGAAGAGCCCAGTCTCTTGTCCCAACCTTAGATTTCCTAATGATGTTTCCTCTTGTTTAAAACTAACTGGAGGCCAGTGGGGATTCTACCTCTCGAATAAGGATAATTGATGACCCTGAGATAGAAATTTTAGTGGGCTCACTTTCAGAACAAAAGAGGACAGAAAACATAGAAGATGGATCTGGACTTAGGACAGGAGAGAGATAACCTGGAGGGCTGGTCTCGGAGTTTTTTCCGGTTCGTACGTTGTTGGATCTCTTTAGTTCCTGGAAAACAAAGACAGTCTTCTGAGGACTTCCACCTGTGACAATAATGTTAACACTAACTTTAGGGTTAGCTTCAAAGATGAATGAGTAAATTAGTAGAAAGAAAATAAGATTAGCCAGGTATTAACAACTGCTGAAGCAGAGTGATACACACATTGGGTGGGGGACAATTATCATTTACATATGCAATACATACCTCTATATCTATTTAAATTTTTGTACAATGTTTTTAAGAATTTAACTCTGAAATTGTTTTACCATAAACCAGCAAAAAATAAAGATAAAGTCCCGCTCTTTAAGTTAGGTTGGCCTGAAACTCACTGGGTATCCTATGCCTGCCTTAAACTCATAGCAATCCTTCTGCCTCAACTTCTCCAGTGCTAAGAGTATAGGTGTGATCCATGAGCCCCAGTGAAAAGCAGAAATTTAGAAATCACCTTCACATCTTAGGCACCACACAGCATAGTGGGACTGCTGTAGGCCACAATCCCCAATTGTAGATTTTTATGAAGATTCAGACCAGAGGAGCTCGAGGACTCCAATCATAAAGAAATGATAAGGAAGGAGAAATGGTAACTGCCCTGATGTCATCAGTAGATGCTAAGCATATGTGCTGAAATACCACACCGTGCTTCATTAACATAGACAATCGCTGTGTGCAGGTCCAAGCAAAATTTTAAATAATGAGTAAATAATAAAGGTTTTCAAATGTGTGCCCTCTGGATAAGTAATGTTAGCACCGCCAGAAAAATTGTCAGAAATGCAAGTTTTCAATCTTTTTTCCCTGAGCTCGACTGAATTAAAAACTCTGGAGGTGCAACCCCGGCACCCTTCATCTGTTCACACTACCTATCTGATTCCTACTTTTATTTTATCAACATTTTGTGTTTTTTCCGAGCAGAATGCTTGGACTTGGTTGACTTAATCCCATCTGCTCTTATGATTACTCGGCAAAGAAAGATGAAGCCCAAACACAAAAATATTAGCAATGACATCATGATGTATATCATACACATGTAAAACCAAAGCTTTTATTTAGAAGCCCATTTTCTAACTTTCGTGCCAGGCCTCTGTGGGTGTTTGCGAGCACGATCAAGAGACAGAGGTTGTAGGACTCCACATATGAGTGAATGAAATCCAAGTTCGTTTAGAACTTGTGATGTGCATAAGGCAACTACGTGGGTGGCCTCCAGCCTTCAGAATAGTGCTTCATTCTACTCTTCCAGGGCACTTAGGCACGGCACACTGCTTGCCAGCCGTGCGCATGGTGAAAGAATGCCTTCTCCAATGCCTCTGGATTCAGAGGCCCAGTTAGCATCCTGCAAGTCAGAGACTGTATCTGATATATTGGCTGGATTTGACCCGGAGCCTACAATATGACCTCAATCTGCATGAGCCCAGTTAGCTTATTTGGAAGCAGATTCGGGATCAGATCCCTCACCAGTTTCTGGTTTGCCTGATGATGGATCCACATCTTGGGCCAAGGATGGGTATGTGACTAATATCTCACATGCCCTGAGATGACCAGCCCCAGGCATCACTCTCTTGGACAATGAGACGAAATCTGTACAGCGAAGCATGCACACCCACGTGTTCTGATTCTTGGCTCCTTCTGAAAAGTCACCCAGATGAACTCTAACTGCCTGCTTTTCCTCCAGGGTTTTTGATGATGGCCGCTGCATTTTGAATTGCCCCTCATGGAAGTTTGAACTTAAGAAGCAATGCCATCCGTGCCACCACAGTTGCCAAGGATGCCAAGGAGGCGGGCCTTCCAACTGTACTTCCTGTGGAGCAGGTGAGGGCAATCGCCATTTAGATGGCAAAGTAATCAGTTCACTCATGGCAGATGTGGCCTTTTGGGCCAGTCTGAGTTACTCTCGGAGTATCTGCCATCACTGAAGTGGAGGCCACGCCCTCCAACTTCCTCTGCAGTTGAATGCTTGACCCTGCTCCAGCCTTGTTTTATGTCTATCATGTTTTGTCTTTATGTGAACCGGAATCACATTATTTTGCCTATGGAGTCAGTAGAGTTTCAGTGTGAGGCAAATTTAAACTTTGTGCAATTTTAAAGAAAAGAACTGTGGATTATTGGTCACTGCTGAATAGTTAGATGGTGTGTGGTTGCACTGGACCCATCTTTCCCAAAGATTTGTCAAGGTGAAGCCTCAAACAGGCTACTCTGCATCTCTGCACAGTCCTCGCTGTGTGTAGCTGACCCTGAGGTGACTGTTAGCATTTTATTCATTATATTTATGTCATTTGTCTAGTGAAAGAGATTATTTTTATTCTTGCTTACAGTAAAACCAAGAAGAATGAGACAATAAATGACAACATTTTAGATTGGCAGGAACACAGAAAATTGGAGCCCTGCACTTCCCTTTCACACATCTTACTTATCACTCTTAATATCCACCTTATAATATCCATCTGGCTCTGTGCCCCAGAGGAACGGTGAGCGTTTTCTAACCTGTTCTCTACAGTGCTCTGAACATGAGGCAGCATCTGGCATGTAGATTGTGTACATACAGAAGATAAGGGAGAGAATCCATGGTTCAGGAGGAAGACCCTCAAGACTAGCAGTCAAGAAATGTACAACTCACCTGGCATCCTCGATTGATGGATGGATGGATTTCTGATAAGGCCTCCTGCATCTCAAGATGCCCCAAACTCTCTATGTAGTTTAGGAAAACATTGAACTTTTGATCTTCTTATCCCTACCTCCTAAATGCTGGGATTAAAAGCATGCACCACTATGCCTGGTTTTATGCAATGCTGGAGTTCAAACCTAAAACCTTATATATGCTAAGCAAGTACCCTACAACTGAGAAAACTGAAACCCCCCCAGCTTTCTCACTAACTAGAAGGCACTAAAATAGTCACTTCACTTCTTTAAGCCTCTTCTCATGTGTTTAAAAAGAAAGAAAGGACAAATGGGTATTTACAATCCCTTTCCCATCCAGCACTCTACATCTCAACATATGTCACACAGTAGAACAAAGTTCAGATTCTAAGCAAATGGCAAATAATCTCGCATCTCACTACTACTTGTACCAAACCACATGAAAAGGACTTTGATGTTTTTCTATTTTATACTTACTTGAAGGGCTGCATCTCATCTATCGTCTTAAATATTAAGACGATACACGTTACAATTAGAAGCAATGGAGACTATAATAAATGGGAGCATGGTGTGTGATGGTTAAGTGTTTGCTGACTTGACCTGATTGAGAAATACCTCCTAGATTAGGAAAGGAGATCTCTGGAGGTTTCCGGGGAGGATCGACTAAAAGGGAAATTCCACCCTTCATGTAGGCTATACCATCCCATAAGCTGGGGTCCAGGTAGAGGGGTGGGGGATGAGAAAACCACTTAGTGTGGGAAATCCTCTCTGCCGCGTGACTTCAGGAAGTGAGCGTCTCTGCTCCACCACACTCTCCTTGCCATGATGCACTGACACCCTTGAAACTGAGAGCCAGGGTGAGTCTTCCATCCATCCCCTTACGTGTTTATGCTGGGTATTTCTGTCACTGCAATGGAAAAGCTGACTCACCGTCAAGGAGTTTACAGAATAATAAGGAGGTTGGTCCTCACATACTGGACAATAAGAAACTATCAGATAAGGACCGAATGAGCAGTCAAAAAGCTGCCACAGATCATTTCCATATGTGGTAAGCAAAGGTTTTCTGGAGAGGGCAATTGTTTATCAAGCTCTTATTTAACACGCTCTCTTTACATCAAAAGCTCATGCTGACACAGCAGGGCTAATTTATGCCTTGAGGATACCATGCTGAAGATCAATGCTTCATCTCAAGAAATTCCAGAAAGGAAGTTTCAATGAAAGGCTGAAATGTCAGGAAGCTCACGTGGTTCAGTCCAACATTATACTGACTTTCCATTCCTGTCCTTGCAACAAGGGGTTACTGCTGACTTTATACACACAGTCAGTGTCCCTGCAGCCTGATGGTCAGTGTTGGATCTCTGTGTGGTGGCTCACACGCTGAGTGAATGCTAGACCCAGGTAATTCTAGGCAACACAGATCAGCTATTCTTCAGACGTGAGGCCATATGGGAAGTCTGGGTCTCAGAGAAATGAGTAGATGGTTACCCAGAGCACACTGAGCACTGCGACTCCCCAAAACTGGGAGTAAGGAGCCCCTAGGTAGATATGTAGTATTAATCTTAATGTTGTTTATAAAAAAATATTTGAGGCGGTTCATAATCCTCTGTAACTGATCTTGATGTTTTTCTTACTGGTAGATTTTTCTGTTCTCTCCAGGAACAAATTCCCATGATCTGTCATTGCTGGGAAATGGCAGATTCTTTTCTTATAATGCCCCATGTTGACAGGCTAAAACCCTTAGGGATGATGTGAAGTTGTGGAGGTGTGGAGGTGTGCTTGATTTAGGGTGGCAATAAGGTTGAACAATTAGTGGCTTTGCAAAAACCCAGACATTAGTCAGCACAAGCATGTGACTTTATTAGTAATTCCAGATCATTGTAAGATTACACTTTGATCAAGTGTGCCTGCCATGAAGCACGTGTTTGTTGTGTGGCATCTCTGTAACCCCCAAGTCTGAACGGGTCTCCCTTTACCCAAAGGAGCCCTTGGGAAAGTTGAACACATTCTGAATTGTAGCAATTCACAGAACACGGCTTGTGGTTTTGCAATGACACCCCAAATAGAAGTTGTTCACTCAAATATATAAAATAGTGTAAAATGACTCCCTGCAAGGAAAACTTTTCTGCGATAAGGATATAGATATTGCACTTTTTTTATTAAATCCATTCTGTTGCTCTTGGTCCCCTAGGAACAAAAGCACTCAGTTGTTTCTCTTTTTAATAAAATATCTTACATTATATGAGCTCCGTAACTGCTTTTTGCATTTTCTCTTTCCCTTGCCTCTCTGACTGGTCAGACAAGCATGGTAGGGAGCTCTTCCTATACCAGGGAGAATGTCGGGAGAGCTGCCCTGTGGGCCATTATCCTGCCAAGGGACATGCCTGCCTGCCTTGCCCAGACAACTGTGAGCTTTGCTACAATCCACATGTCTGCAGTCGATGCACGAGTGGCTACGTCATCGTGCCCACCAACCACACCTGCCAGAAGCTGGAGTGCGGACAAGGTGAGGCTTCTGCAGGGTCCTACTCGGCACCAGGATTGGGATGACAGATTATACCTCAGGCATCGGGGAGGCTTGGACTACCTTACTGCCAATTCTCAGTGTTATTATGAACACTTAGAATGACTCTGAATAGCTCAGTGAGCAAGTGGGGCTGCAGGTACCTTCCCTTCCCTTTACCCAGACCCACAACTCCCAGACATCAGAGAAAAACTGAAATCAGAATCTCAAAGTCTTGGCCAACAGCTTTCTTCTTCCCAGTTACTAGGTATGGGACTGTGGGCAAAACTAATCTAATTTATCCATGCCTTGGGGCTTTATTTGTAAAGGGACAAGTATAACACCAAGTAGGACTGCCCATGAGAAGCACGGAGAATCAGTGTACCTAAATCTACTTGAAATTTTTGAATGATCTGTGAATTGAATGTTGTTCTCACTGTTCGATTTCTTTGTTATATTGGAAGATGATAAATTGAGCAGCATTGATTGTGTTTGGTCTCTTACATGTAAGAACTCTGCTATATAAGGACTATGGCTAGCCCATGTCTGAAGATGGTTTCAAGATATTTTAAATTAAACACCCCTTCTATTTCTCCTTCCTGTTCACAGAGAGAGTAAAATATTTTTTTTAATTTTAAATATGTTTGGTAAGTCAGATATAGAGTCTGATCTTTATATACCTAATTCCATTTTAATAGACACAGGACTGATTTACTGAGTAAATCCAATCTACTAGCTTTACTTTAAAATTAGTTATATGATCAACCATGGTGGTTCATGATTATAATCTCAGTACTCAGGAAATGAAAGCAATGAGTTTTAGGCTAACTTAAGCTACATAGTGAGTTCCAGGTCAGCCAGAGCTACACAACCAAAAATCAAAGTGAAACAAACAAGCAAGCAAAAAGACCAGTTATATAGGCTAAGCCTGTTCTATTTGTGCCCACCTGAGTAGTGCAGTCTGTTCAGTTAATATGGGATTTTAAAGCACATGACATCCTTCTTCAAGATGGTTTCAGGTTTCATAATTGTTCTGTGATTCACATAGAAATAAACCACACACCAAACATGTTTTTCTAGCAGTGTGCATGCCTCTACCCAGTGGCTTTAAGTGGGTGTTTTCCATTCCTCTCCCTGTACAGGTGAATTCCAGGATTCTGAGTATGAAGAATGCATGCCTTGTGAGGAAGGATGTCTGGGGTGCACTGTGGGTATGTCATGTTCCTTTGTTACTTAAAGCATTTAAATAGCTGTGTCCCTGGCCATACATGCTGTCATTGCCACTGCTTCAGCAAGGAGTCTTGTCATGGAGGTACTTATCAGTGTCCCCATCACTATCCCAGTACAGACAATGCCACGGTGTCCCCATCACTACCCCAGGACAGACAGTGTCATGGTATCCCCCTCACTACCCCAATATAGACAATGTCACAGTGTCCCCATCACTTCCCCAGTACAGACAGTGTCACAGTGTCCTATCACTACCCCAGGACAGACAGTGTCACAGTGTCCCCATCACTACCCTGGGACAGACAGTGTCACAGTGTCCCATCACTACCCCAGGACAGACAGTGTCACAGTGTCCCCATCACTACCCCGGGACAGACAGTGTCACAGTGTCCCCATCACTACCCCGGGACAGACAGTGTCACAGTGTCCCCATCACTACCCCAGTACAGACAACGTCATGGTGAGGAGATGTTTGTGAGGCAATAGTGTTAAGCTTAAGAAAGGATGGCGATGTCTGCTCCTGGCACTCAAACCCTTCTTTATCAAGCTGGCAAATAAAATCAAACAAAGAAATGCCTGTTAATGCTATAGTGGGTAGAGAGATGGGGAGGTCTCCTTTTGTGAAAATGACTCCATTGCTTGGAACCTAGGACAATATTCTGTACTATGGTGATGATGAAGTCAAAATTCCTGTTACTCAGTTCAATTCCCAGCAACCACAGGGCGGCTTACAACCATCTGTAATGAGATCTGGTACCTTTTCTGGCCTGCAGGCATACATGGAGGCAGAACACTATATACTAAATTAATTGATTCATTGATAAATACATAGATTCCTGTTACTCAACAAAAGCATATATACTCTCTAGTTCAAGCTTGTGACTCCTTTATCCCTTCCTCTCACGCTGCTGGTTCTGTGGTGAAGGAGAAGATGGGGTTGGTTTATAGCACACAGCATCAGTGAATTTGATGAAAAACATAAAATAGGAGGACTATGATTTCAAGACTGCACTTTTACATGAGTCTAGGCAGCATATAGAAAACAGCATATAGAATCTGTAAAGGAAAATCCCAGTGGGAACAAAGTCATTTCTCTTTGTGGGGCTTCTGTGGAGGCCTGTGGTACCTCTAAGATGTTACTATGTACATATCACATGGGAACTTTGTCAGGAGTGGGAACACTGCAGTAACTGCATAGACCACTTGTGAATGGTTAAATTACACGGCAGCTAAGTAGACCTCTTACTGGCCTTACCTACTAGACTTATTTGTTTGTCTGTTTGTTTATTCTTCTCTCATACAATACATCCCAACCATAGTTCCCCTCCCTGCCCCCTTCTTCCCTCTCCCCCAGAACTCCCCCTCCCCCTTTTCACTTCAAAAAAGAGCAGACCTCTCAAGAATATCAAGCCAACACAGCATGACAAGATACAAGAAGACTAGTCAAAAATCATTACATCATGACTGGATGAGTCAACCCATTAGGAGGAAAAGGGTCCCAAGAGCAGGTGAAAGAGTCAGAAACACCCCCAAGCACTATTAGGAGTCCCACAAAAACACCAAGCAACAACCATAACATATATGTGAAGGACTTAAAGCAGACCCATGCAGGCTCTGTGACTGCTGCTTCAGTCTCTGTGAGACCCTGTGAGCCCTGCCTAGTTAATTCTGTGGGTTATGTTCTCCTGGTGTTCTCAACCCCTCTGGCTCCTACAATTTTTCTTCCCCCTCTTCTGTGACTTCCTCTTAAATATTAATCTGAGACATTAGTAACATGAATAGCATCCTCTCATTATCATCTATTATGGAATAAGGAGAAGAAATACAGTAATGGAGTAAAACTTCAGAAGGAGGTGGCAGGCAGAAATTTATGGGCAAAATTCTAAGTATCTGGGAAGCGAAATTAAAGTTAAACACAAGTAATGAAAGAACTACAATTAAAACAATGGCCACTTTGTTTTATACTTTGTTTATGGATATTTTGTGTGTTTTGTCATATTCTGTTTTTGCAGCTATACCCAAGCTACAGTCTTTCTTAGGAAGTGATAGGAGATCTTGCTGGCAGCAATGATGGTTGCTCTGTTGGTCTTGATTTTACTTTGGTCCATCTCAGACCTATTTTCTTCCACTTAGGCATCCTATCCCAACTGGATTTCTTTGGAGCGTTTACCATTGTATGCTGATCACACATGCCTGCATCTTTGTGGGTCACGGTGGGTGGGCTGAGTGTGTACATTCAGGAGGACAAATCCTAAACATTTTGATTCTCTTGACTCTGTTCAGTAATAACAACAGAACAAATCCACTAAGTTAATCACAGAAGAATACGTTTTTCTTCCACATCTTTAACTCCCCCTATAAAGGATGTACCTTTGAGAGTTTCCTCAGACTCAGATATCATCCTGAAAGGGATATAGTGTTATATGACATAATTCTATGGGAATGAGAATAAACATTTACTCATCCTAAATAAAGAACTGATGAGAGACCAAAGTGCAGATACTACCCAAGCGTAGCTTGGTGAGTCCACGACGTTCTTGGGGTTATTGCAGGAGTGTAGGCAAGAGTGTAAGTGACTCAGACAACTACATCACCAAAGCCTGCCCCAACCTGGGTGACAGTTCATGAAAGCTGGGGAACCCGGAGCACACTAAGGAACCTGTAGGAAGCTAACTATGTTGGAGTGGGTCCTTTTCAAGCTTCTCAGCTTTTCTAAGTCTTGTCGGAGAGTATTTGTCATCAGTCCTTAATGCATAAATACGTGTGTGTGTGTGTGTGTGTGTGTGTGTGTGTGTGTGTGTGCGCGCACGCTTGAGAAGAGAAGATCCTAGTGAATCTGGTCAGTTACAGGGACTTCCTGAAGTTCTTCTGAGGTGTTTACTTTCTGAGCTTAATGAGCTTCTCTGCAGAATGGGGAACACCTCCCCATGTAAGCATCCTGTAGCTTAATGATCTTCTTTCCAAGATACTACACAACAGGTACAAACAATGACAATGCAACCATGATCACTAGGAGATTCTATGCCCACCCTTCCACAGGGACATAGCTAAAGATGAGACCAAAGTGTAGTGATTAGAAAATGAATTCCATAACAGAGACTGGACAGCCAGGGCCTCTAAATTGAGAGTCTATTTAACTAATAAATCAGTATGATTTGCTTTACAAAGTGCTATTGGCATATCCAATTCATTCCTTCATTTAGGAGACTTTAGCTGTCCGCTGTGTGCCAGGTACTCACCGTGGCACTGGGAATTCAACGGTAACATGACAGGCACCTTCTAGTGACCTTCTGTGTCACTAGAGATGCACCTGGAATAAAGCTCTTTATAAGGTTGGCCCAGAGTGGAGAGAGGTTCAAGTGCAGCAGGGTCACCAGGGAATGTGACAAGAACAGCCAAAATGCTGAGTTTTAACATCTTAAATTCTAATATTTCTCTTCATTTACAAAATGTGTATGTGTTGGGTCTTGCGTGTTCTTGAACTGACTTGCGTGATCTCAACCATGACCTCATTTCTGAGCCTTTGTAATCTCTCTAGTGGAATGAACCCTCCCTCTCTCCCTTTCACATGCAGGTTGCTATGACATTGGTCTAACATTTGGTCTGTGCATATCTTTCTGCCTGACACCAAAGGGCTTGCTTGAGAATAAACTCTCTGACTTGCTTTGTCTGCTTCCACAAGCAAAGCAGCAGGCCATGATTGTAAGGCACACACAGTTGATATGCAAATGTCCCTCACTTGTGGTGGCCTGGCTTAACAATGTTCTGTCGCACCATGGTGTGACAATGGCCTCAGGGTTTTAAATTAGGATCTTTTTCTGCACTGACAGTTTGCATAGAGAATTCCCTTACATTGCTGTGCAGCAGTAAACCACAGCTGTTAAGAGGCCACCAGCTCAAGTCAACAGCCAATACCATGCAGGGTGCTGTGTGACCAATGATTCTTCAGTATAGAACGTGAGATAACCAATGTTTGATTACAAAATAATCTTGTGTTAGAGGCATTTGCTCAAGTGTTCTGAGAATGTAGAGAGACAGTCTGGTTCCTAGGCTCTAGAATATGCTATAATGTTTGGTCGATCATGAGCACTAAACAGTTTTGTCTTAACAATATCCTCCATTTATGTCTATCAGGACATAACTCCTCTGTAAGTTTTAAAAAAAAATACATATAAATACTTCCTGGGTTGAATTTGAGGGTTTCTCAAGTTCAAAACAGAGGGGATAGTTCATGAGACTCCGTGTTCAGAGTCAATATTTTCTCTAATTAAATTGTGTTTGCAATCCAAGAAAAGAAAAGAAATCATACATTAAAAATGACTTTTATGGATTATTAGAACTTAAAGATTTGATAAAATGTGGTTCTTTGCATGTTATAGTTTTAAGCAGGGAAGAATGGGAACTTTAAAAGATATGAATAACTTACCAAGATCTGCCCAAAAGTCTTCTTGTGAAGCGAAACATCATCCTTTGGAGAGAATTTCACTTTATTCCATCTTAACAACACAGATTCTTATTTGAAAAGGTCTAGACAATCTCTGGAGGAATCAGGACAAGTAGGAGCAGACATCAGAGACATTTTTATCTATGCTATGTCATAAACAGTTGTTGTGGATGCTAGAGATATCTTGAGAGTTTTGTATTCTTTTTCAGAGATTTAGAACACTATAGATTAATGTCTGTGTTTCACAACTAATAAAGGAAAACTCGATTTCCAGGTTGATGGGAACTGCAGCCAGCTCCAGGGAGGAGCTAGGCCTTTTGGTTCAAGAAATATTTTCATAAAGGAGACAGAAAACTAACCCATGACCAAAAAGTGATTGCTTTGTCTGGAGGAAAGCACTGAATTTGATAGTCTAGGGTGGAGCTGAGGGAATATTTATTGTTATGGAGTGAGGTTTCTCTTCCTTATCAGGCTGTAAACACACAACATTCCTGTTTTCTTTTAAGAATAATTGACATCAAATTCTTTGTCTTTCTAACAAGTATTTTCAGTTGGCATTTTTTTCCCAAAGGAAAACCTGAGGGTTTGGGATTCGATTTTGACTATTTGGGGTAAGGTAAATAAAGCAATTTTACTTGATGTCTTAAGGTAAATCTTTCACAGTTTTAATTTAATGGAAGTAGCATAATCTGAGATTTGAGGTCCATACCTATTTATCCACTGACTTAATAATGGATTTTAATCACATTATATAAAATCTTTACTCCCTTACCTCATTAATAAAAATGGAAGTTACTGAGCTCGTATTTTGACTCCAATGGGCATAAAGAAATTCCATTAATTTTTATTCTTTGAAAAGAATGTAGTCTAGAAACTTTTTAAAATTTAGACAATTGCCAAAAAATTTATAAAATTTAAGTTTCAAATGAGGAGGCAAACATTTATAAGAAAATTTTAGACAGGGGCCTTCCTACCCTGAAGCAATCAAAGGAGTTTTCCAGAGAGGCAGCCCAGAAAGGAGGCTGTGAGTTTGCCTGTGTTACCCACAAAGAAAAGGGAGAGCTGCCCTAAGCATGGGGCTTCCACTTGGTGACAAGTGGCAAGACATTACTCCATGGGTTTCTCACCACTGAATGTATGAGTGTTGAAGAAGGAAAGAGCAAATATAAGGAAACAGACAGAGAAAAGTTTAGAGAAGCCACGAAAAATCCAAACCTTGAATTCAACACGTGCATTTTAAAGATATTCTTTAGCTGAAATGGAACAACTGAAGGTTAAAGAGCAGCAGACAGACAGAAGGAAGAACTGAAAACTAGTAGTGGCTCAGTAGTAGAAAGCTTGCCTAGTATATGTGAGGCCCTGCATTCCATCCTCAGTATTTAAATAAATAAATACACAATCAAACAAGAAGGCAGAATGATTTACAGGTTGTTTGGGTTTCTCTGTTTGAAGTGGGGTCTACAACAGCCTGTCTTGGCCTCACTATGTAGCTGAGGATGATCTTTAACTCCTGATCAGCCTCACCCTGGGGTTGCAGGTGTGCACCGCTATACTCAGTGGTGAAGAGACCAAATTCAGGGCTTTCCACATGCAGGACAAGGGCTTTGCCAACAGAGATGCAGCCTCGGCTCTAGGGTGCTGTTCTGAGGAGGAATTTTATGGTGAATTTGGCTACCAACTTAGCAGTGTTCAAGGGTAATGGACAGGCAGAGGGACTGTATCGTCAACAGCAGTAAGAATGCTCTTCTAGAATCCAGGTAGAAGGAAAAGCAGTCTAGCTGAGGTGACACTAAGACAATATGAAGAAAGGTATAAGCTTTTAAATCACACGAGACAAATGGCCCCCAAGTGTAACATGAGGGCCTGGTTTGGTTTCTGTCCTCCCACCAGGTCCCACAGTCATTAGGTCCCAAAGAATCACACAGAGAGTCTACATTAGGTTATGAACTGATTGGCCCATTAGTTCAGGCCTCCCATTAGCTCTTGTAGCTTATATTAACCCATTATCCCTATCTATGTTAGCCACATGGCTCAGTACCTTTCTCAGCGGGGCAGGTCACATCCTGCTTCTTTGGTGGCCCAGGCAGGAATGCCGAGAGAGCTTCCTGCTTCCCAGAATTCTCCTGGTCTAATAGCCCCACCTCTACTTCCTGTCTGGTTGACCCACCTATACATCCTGGCTAATGGCCAATAAGAGTTTATTTAAACCATGATTGACAGAATACAGACAATTCTCCAGCACCACCCAAGCATAAGAAAAGCTACCGGTTTATTAGGTGGGAGATGCCCATGGCTTGTAGGACTTTTCCCAGGCAATCTGTTTTGTTCACCCCAGACACAGAGGCAACAGCCGGCCAAGAAGTTATGCCATGAAAGTCCAGCTGGTGAACTAATATGTTTATTGGAGGTCCTCAAAGGACCATGAGTGAGAGGCCTGCTTGCAGGAGCATGGGAAAGTGACAGCCCACTGTGCACAACTATGCACATCCTCAGGGAGGTGTGGGACTCCTTAAGCCTTATTAGCTTCATGAGCCTCCCCTTCCTACCATGAAAGAATGTTAACAATTCTGATCTTGTGAGGGTCTCCTGAGGGTGGATGAACAGTTGCTCTAATTCAAGACAGCAATGTGCACGCCAACCCAGAGGAATGCACAGCCTCATAGGACAGTTCTTCACCCTTCAGACTGGCACACCAAAAGCTCATTCTTCTGCCATCATGATTTCATAGATATTTGTTCTTGTGAAGGATCTTAGCAATTTTACCAGGCCCCTTCCTTTTTGTTTTTTCAAATTTCTTTAAGATGACTAGTTTACCTTTTCTCTTAGGAACATGTTTGACTTTTCTTTGGTGTAACCAAATCACCGCCCTTCCCACCCTTGAGTTTGGGGGACTGTTATTAAGTGATGTAAAGGTGGTATGTCACAGCACTGTCACTCTGTCACTGGCTAATCTGTCAGCTATGGCCAATAGGTGACTAATAGCCAAGCTGAAAATACAAAGTAGATGTACTGGAGAAGGGGAAAATTTGAATCTTGGACAAGGAAGAGCAAGATATTAGAAACCAAGTCTTTGGGTCTGGGAGGCAAGTGGATATACAAATATCCATGGTGCTATGAACGTAGTCCACCACGGGAAGCAGACTAAATGCCAAGCTCATAGAAGACTAGCTGAGCAGCCTAGAGTATGTAAGCACACGGAGTGCTCCACAGTCCTCAAGAACAAAATAGATCTGTGTAAAGTAATAGCGATTTCCAGATTCTGTTTCACATATATTCTGTCTTGTGCCTCCCCTCCCTTCTGTCCCCCTCCCACCTTGTGCCTTCCCCTCTGTCTCCCTCCCCACCTTGTGCCCTCACCTCTGTCCCTTCCCACCTTGTGCCTCCCCTCCCCTCCCCTCTGTCCCCCTGCCCCTGTGTGCCTCCCCTTTCCCGCTGTCCCCCTTTCTACTGTGTGCCTCCCCATCCCTCTTCCCCTCCCCACAGTGAGCCCTTCCACTTTTTGTAACTTCTCTTCTGCTTTCATGTCTCACATGCCCTTCCCACCCTTTCCTCAGCATCTCTTACCCTCTCTCCTGGTCTCCTGTCTAGCTTCATAGCCTTTACTCACCTGTATGCCCACTTATATATATTAGTACAAACAACAGAAGTTCAGACCCAAATGTGAATAAACACATGCAGATTTTGTCTGTCTGAATCTGGGCAATAATACTTAGTACAATACTTTGCAGATCCAGCCATTTTCCTGCAAATTCCATAACTTTATTTTCCCCTATGGATGAAAATAAAAAGATTCCATTGTGGATGTACAATGAATTTTGTTATTTGTTTATCTGTGGATAGATGTATAGACTGGCTTGATTTTCTTGATATTGTCAATTATGCTTCTATAAACACGGGTGGACCGGCATCTCTGTGACAGGATATATACATGTACTTCTGCGGATCTATGGCCAGGAGAGGTATAACAAGGGTAATACAATGCTCTATTTTTAGGTTTTCAGTGCACTTCTGTGCTAACTCCCCTAGTAGCTCTACTAGCTCCAGTCCCACCGGAAGTGGATAAGATCTCCTCTTTCCCCACAGTGACATTCTTTGTCTTTTGTTTTCTTGATCTTAGTCCTTCTGACTGGTGTGAGATAGAATCTAAAAGTCATTTTAATCTGAGTTTCCCTGATGACTAAGGATGGTAAACACTTCAAGAAATATTATTTTTTGTATTTCTTCTTTTGAGAACTGTCTATCCATTTCATTGGCAGCTTAGAGATTTGGGTGCTTATTTTTTGCAGGTTTTGTTTATTTATCATTTGTTTTATGTATATAGTGTATGGCCATGTATTGTGTGCCTATACAGTACCCACAGAGACCAGAAGAGAGTTTTGGATCCCATGGAACTTGAGTTACAGATGGTTGACTTGAACTCGGGTCTTCTACAAGAGCAGCCGGTGCTCTTAACTGCTAAGCCACCTCTCTGACACCATAGGTTTTGCAGTTCCTTATATAGTCTAGATATAGTTCTGTCTGTGGTAGAGCTGACAGTGCCTTCCCCATTCTGTAGGCACTTAGCTTGTTCTGTTGACAGTTTTCTTTTTAGTGCAGAAACCTTTTAATTTTATGTGTTCTCCTTTGTTACCTCTTAGGATGTTTCCTAGACTGTTGGAATCTTCTTCAGAAAGTTCTTGGCTACATCGCAAACTTGAGTGTATGTCCCATTATTTCTATGTAGGATCTGCTCACTTAGCCATGGCTTGTTATCCACTCTATTACCTGGTCAATTAGTTGAAAATTATTTGAGGAAGGAATAGGAAGAAAAGGAAACGCTTTCCTCTTTTTCAGAAAACTTTCATCTGGCAGATGCATAAGAAACACATCATTGACTCAAGGAGAATGAGCAAGCAATCAGTATGTGCTAAAATCAGTGCTTGCAAAACTACTGGGCAACGGGATAACCACAGGGTCTTAAAGAACCCCCAGAATGGACAGCTAATTACAACCAGTCTACACAAGTTACTGCAATTAGCATCTCTGTAACTAGTCCCAAACAACTTAACGTTACATATCTACTGATGAAATAAGTTCTATAATGAGATACTTTGCTCTAGTATCTGTGACAAAAGTATCTAGAAGGCAAACAGGCTACCATGCTACATTTGCCATCTTTTTAGAACATTGTCATCAGTATGTCTGGGATGTTGTTAATAACATATAAGGAGAAAGGTCATAATTCGGCTTGTACCACATAGGAGAGCGTCCCAAGTAACAGTGTGGTCCAAATTCAAGAATTCTGAGAGGAAGCAAGCCATACTGAGCTGGAAGATAGTCACAAGAGAAATCCCAAACATGGACGGCTTGTGCAACCACTGACCTGTACTTGTAAGAAAAATGTAATCTCATGGAAAAAGTACAGCATAAGTAAAAGAATAGAACAAGAAGAAATGAGATAAAAGAACAAAAATGGATAAATGCATGAGCAGATTGAGGAAAGGGGGATCCTAGCAAATCAAAGTTGTTCTGCTTCATTCTTTCTTCAGATTTGAAAATATTTTTTAATATTTATTTATTATGTATACAATATTCTGTCTGTGTGTATGCCTATAGGCCAGAAGAGGGCACCAGACCCCATTAAAGATGGTTGTGAGCCACCATGTGGTTGCTGGGAATTGAACTCAGGACCTTTGGAAGAGCAGGCAATGCTCTTAACCTCTGAGCCATCTCTCCAGCCCCCAGATTTGAAAATATTTTAAAGAGCTTTAAAAGAATTTAGAAAGGTACTTCATGCTTACAGCTGAGCATGCCTGACCACACCCCTGAATTAGTAATGATTTCCAATCCCTAAATCTTGGTTTTTCAAAAGCTTCTGCTGTTTGTTTGTTTGTTTGAGACAGGGTTTCTCTGTGTAGCCCTGACTGTCCTGGAACTCACCCTGTAGACCAGGCTAGCCTTGAACTCACAGATCCACTTGCTTCTACCTCCAGAGTGCTGGAACTAAAGGCGAGTGCCAACATCACCTGGCTAAATCTTGGTTTTTAATTTTATTCTCCAATAAAAGCAATCAAGACCCTTTATTAAATTAGTTGACTTATGACAAGAAATATGCAAGATGAACTTGCAGCATCTTAAGATGATAGAAAGTAAGAAATTACTCAAAGGCAACAAAACAAAAAGTTTATAAAAACCCACAACCCTGCGGTGGTTTGAAAGGGAATGGCTCCATAGGCTCATCTGTTTGAATGCTGGATCCATTGGTGAAATCATTTGAGCTGTGCTGGCTGCTTTATGTCAACTTGATACAAACTAGAGTCATCTGAAAGAAGGTAGCCTTAATATAAGATCTGGTGGTAAGGCATTTTCTTAATTAGTGATGGATGAGGGAAGGACCCAGACTATTGGGAGTGGTGCCATTCCTGGGGTAGTGGTCTTGGGTTCTAAAAGAAAGCAGGCTGAGCAAGCCACTTTGAGCAAGCCAGTGAGCACTAACCTTCCATGGTTTATGCAGCCGTTTCTGGCTCTGGGGTCTTGCCCCCATTTGAATTCCTGGCCTGACTTCCTTCAGCAATGGACTACAATGTGGAAGTGTAAGCCAAATAAACCCTTTCCTCCCCAAGTTGCTCTGGTAGTGGTGTTTCATCACAGCAATAGTAACCTAAGATAGGAGAATTAGGAGGTACAGCCTTGTTGAAGAAGATATGTTACCGGGGGTAGGCTTTGAGGTCTCAAAAGCCCAGGTCAGGCCTATCTTGCTCTTTCTTTGCCATCATCTGTCAGATCAGATACAAGCTCTCAGCTAGTGCTCCAGGGCCATGTTTGCCTGCCTGTTACCAAATTTCCCACCATGATGATCCTGGACTAACCCTCTGAAACAGTAAGCAAGCCCTCAATTAAATATTTTTCTCTTATATGTGTCTTGGGTCCTGGTGTCACCAATAGAACAGTTAGAAGAGTAACTAAATATCCCCCAAGGATAGCATGTCTGATAAACACATAAACCACCCAAAAAGTGTCTCCAGTGATCAGGGTTGGGATAATCTGAGTTAAGATGTAAGTAAAACATTATTCATTTATAACCCAGAGAATATAACAAATAGCTATGAATTAATACAAAAGGTAAATACATTGTTGAATTTAATAGATGAATAAATATGGTAAGAGGATAAATCTTCCACACAAAGCAATCGGAAATAACTCATTAAATTAGTTCTCCTTTAAGGCAGTGAAACATACATTAAACCTAGGAAATTTGATGGGCTTTAGATAAGATATTATCTAAACATAAAAATGTGAAGGAGCCCCTTCCAGAGAGTTTAAAAATGCTCCATATCATGATTGTTCTAATAACCCTATGGCTCTCTTATGAACTTATTCAACTATGAAGCACAAATGTTTCACTATGAAAATACATTTCAATAAAATGACTCGGAAAAAAGAGTAGCTAAGTTTTGCAATGGACCCATGAGTACCTGGGACTTATAAACATCTAGCGTTCTGAGTGCTACTTCACATTTTTTAACAGCATTACCTCATTTAATCATCGATGGACATTCTGTTAGCCCTTAATGTGAGTGACATCATCACATTCACTGTTAGTTCTTACAGATGAGGAGTTCAAGATCAGAGGAGTAGGGAAACAAACATCCTTGTGTGTGCATGAAAAGTGATGGGGTTCAGAAAGCCAGTTTTGCCTGACTTGGTGGTATACACCTTCAATTCCAGCACCCAGGAGGCAGAGGCAGGAGGATTTCTGTGAGATTGAGACCAGCCTAATCTACATAGCAAGTTCCAGGGCAGCTGGAGTAAAGATACCCTGTCTCAAAATAAGATCAATTTTGAGCAATTTTGTTTATAACTTTGTTTATTCATTTCAAGGGAAGGAGTTAACTCACAAGGCTAAATGGATGGAAAGATAGATAGATAGATAGATAGATAGATAGATAGATAGATAGATAGATAGATAGATAGATAGATAGATAGAGACAGATGGGGGGCAGGGGTTTGATGTAATAACAGACATCCCTAAGCTTCAATGACTTCAATCAACAAAGAATCTCTCATGCTGTCTTTTCGTCGTGAATCATCACGGGGACAGCTGTTTGGGGTTGTCTTCAATCCTGGACCAGAGAGATGACCCAACTACCATTCATTCATCTTGCTTTCTTCATCTCTTCATTGTCGTCGTCTCACAGTCTTAAGATCCTGTCATTCTCTCTAAGTGGGCTTCTGACAAAGCGCCAGATGGCTGGGTCCTGACAGAAGCTGACAGCAGAAGGGGTGTTCTCTGACACGTGGTTTTCTTCTTGACTGCTGTGTCAGGGGCTCTTTCATAGATATTTTCTCCTTGTCATTGTTTCCTAAATTTTATGTTTCACTAGATATTACATGTAGTCTGGGGATGATTTCAAGTGTATGAGAGGTTGGGTGCAAGTGATATGTAAATACCACATCCTTGTATATAAGGTACTTGAGCATCTGCAGATCTTGGCACCATGGGGGATTCTGGGAAAATCTTCTACAGACACTGAGTGATAACAACATTTCCAAACGTGTACCTGATTGCCTTCACCACATGAGTAGTCCCTCTCCATCCTTCTGATCTTGGAAAAGGCAGTGTCTTTTTGTCTTTCAGGGGAACTCCTTTGAGGAAGTCACGCTTTGAACTTTGTGGAATTTTCCAAAATATTCTTCTAGCACATTTCTCTGATCTCTAGCTGCTAGTGATGCAAGAGGAGAAACAATGACCAATGCCTTATGACCAGAGAGTGAGCTGGCGGGGAAAGGACTTGACCTTTCTTTATTCCTGACTCTCAGATCTCCACTGTGATGGTGAATCTTCATTGACAATTTGACTGGATGGAAAATCACCTAGGAGACATACCCCTAGGTATATCTGTGACGATGTTTCCAGAAAAGTTTAACCCAGGAGGGAAAATCCATCCTAAATGTGAATGGTACCATCCCATGGAATCATGTCTCACACTGAGTAAAAGGGGGGAGGGAAAAGGTGAGCTAAGAATTGGCATTATCCCTCTGCCTCCTGCCTCCATGCACTATCCAAGCATCCAGCTCACTCTCCTGCCACCATGCTTCCCCAGCTTATGGACTGCATTGCCTTAAGATACAAACTAAATTCCTTCCACTGTCTTCTGTATGATCACGAGAATGAAAAGGCTTTGGTTTTGAATGGGTTTATTAAGGACATGCCAAGCAAAAGCAGAGGAGTCGGTTGCTATTAGCAGTTACGTAGACACAGTAGACAGACAAAAGCGGCAGATAGCAAGTATCATGCACTCACAACATCAAGCAGCGATAACTCGGGTAGTAGAGGCAGTCAGTTGGAGGTTCCAGTTCCACCATGAAGGAGTTTCCCGGTGAACTTCTGAATTCCTGTTCTCAGCACAGGCACTTTTATAGCATGGGAGAAACCATGGTGACATCTGTTGGAAAGAGTTCGCCGTCTCTCTGTTCTCAAGGACACGATGCTCTGACTCCCCACCTGTTTTGCTTTTCTCTCTTCTTGTCACAGTGTTGGCGGTGGTGGGGGGAAGGGGATAGGCCATCCCCAAATAAGGAGTCTTGGAGGACACTTGCTATAACAGGTTTGAGTCTGAAATGGGGGTACATGGCAACTCCATTTCCAGAAGCAACTGGTCAGTGATATAGAGCATACATACATACATACATACATACATACATACATACATACATACACACATAACTCAACATCATATTTAAAATAGTTGATAATGGGAGCTGAAGCAGATGCAGATAGATGATATTTTAATAACTAAAATTTAATATTCTGTCTGTGCTACATACAGAGCTAGGCAGATGCTTCACACACACGATCTGAACTCCTCAGTATAACCATCTCTCTCCAAAACCCTTAGTTTCATTTGATAAACGAAGAAAGCAATACACGGGGAGTTTATGTAATTTGCACAAAGTTACACAACTGAGTAAGTTTTAGAGCCAAAGCTAAACTTAGGACCGTCTGGCTATAACCCTACAGACCATCCAAATGCCTGTTCCTTCCCAGAGCAGACTGCATTCATCTACCATTGCCTAGAGAAAAGAGTGAAAGTTGTAGAAATCTCGACCTATTGTGTCTGCGTCTGCCTTCCTTGTGCACTTGTGTTCTTGGGTGTCTCCTGATGTGTCCTTTGTTTCTTTCCCTGTACTTGAGCTCACATTCTTATTGTTGTGGGAGAAATAGACATATTGGCAAGATAGCCCAAGCTCAATTCTGGAGCAATTAGCTCATCATCTTGGCTCTTCACGTTATTACGCTTTTTGCTCCCAGAGCTGAGTAACTTATTGTGTAACTGACCTGTGAAGTTGAGCTGTGAGCCAAGGCTGTCTGGATCACGTAGGCTTGTAGAAAGAGAACTGAGCCAAGCATATCCAACACAAACCTAGTTAAAAAAAAGAGAGAGAGAGAGAGAGAGAGAGATCTGAGTGGTCAAACACACCACACAGCAGGGGGGACTCAGAAGATTATCTGCTGTTCTGAGGAGCAATGCCAGATCTGGGATGTTGAGCTCCCAGTGAGCAGAGGCAGGGGAGCATTGGGTGGAGTGTTAGATTTTACATGCAGAGAAGAATCTAGCTGTTTGAGGTAGCGCACGCTCACAGGCTGGCCTGACAGGGCAGACGCAGGGGGCTCATAGAAGAATCTAGAAGCCATTTTTTAAGTGGGATTAAGAATAAACTGAAAAAAAAGGGAGGGGAGAATAAACTGGAGGCTGGATACATGACTCAGAGGTTAATATTGAATGCCACTCTTCCAGAGGATCAGAGTTCGACTCAGAACTAGTGTCTAGAGGCTCACAGTCTCCTGTCGCTCCAGCTCCAGGGGTCTGGGGCCCTCTTCTGGCCTCCACAAGCACTGCACTTATGTGCACACATCTACCCATATGCACATAACTACAAATAACACAATTTTTAAAGAAGCCGTGAAGCCGTTACGGATTACTTCCTTTTTGTGAATTATGTCACTCTTTTCCTGGAATTCTTAAGGCCACCAATACCTCTATTTCATCATCATCTCTAACCAAAAGCAGCAGTAAGACTAACAGCACTAATAAGAACTCCAAGTGGTTAGATCTTCACCTACTTTTACAGAGGTTTAGAAAACAGAGTCAGAAGTCTTAGTATCCATTCATATCCATCTCCATCTTTTCCCTACCTCAATAAAAATGTATGGTCAGCCTCATTTTTGTTAATTAATTCTATCATCTTATAAAAAAAAACTTCATTTAAGCTATGCTCCCGCATCCTAGTAGGACTTAGTGATTATATGACAGCTAGGAAGATGACTACCGTATCATTGCTTCTTTAAAACAGAAACAAGATTCACTGTTACTATCAAGATGAATTTTACTGGGTTTTTTTTTTCGATTAGCATTTCCCGTTTTCTACCCTATCTGACATCATCAAGAAGCGTATTGGTTTGTTTGAGGCCACACACTCAACTTATACACCGTGGTACAACTAGCATAGAGCTTGACAGTGGGTAGACCTTCAGAAAAGAACTGTGACTTCTGTGCCCATTGGCAGCTGTCCTCATTTCATCCCAACTCCCCATTTTTCCACGCCACATGAAACGACCTCATCATGGTCCTTTACCAGATGGCAGCAAGAACTCTAAGTTCCACCAGCTCCGGAGGAAAAAAATGATTTAAGTCACAGGCCAGACACCAGGCTAGAGAGAAACCGAATGTGGGTGAGGCAGAAGCATCTGCACATCGGTGCCCACCTGTTCACCAGGCTGGTCTCCAACTGAGAGCTGGGGCAACCACAGTTGCTAATAAATTGCTTCTGCCCCTCTCAAGCCTGAAACTACGGCTTTCTGAAAGTGAGCAGGACAGGAATTTGAATGGAGTCCAGACTCACCATTTCCATGAAGTCTTCCTGCAACTCCCATGAGGGAGACCTTGGTCAAAGCCCTCACGCCAGCCCTCAGTTCAGCTAGCAGGACTGTGGGTAACTAAAGCAGAATTGTTAACCAGCACAACCAAATGAAGACCATAGGCTTAGGGGCAAGATCCAATAGGATCATTTCTCACTTATGACCCAGTGACCAATAACTCCGAGTGGAAGGACTGGAAGGTAAGCAACATCCATGCTGGCATCTTAAACACTAGTCACATTCTCACTGGTGATGTACTGGGTCACTCAAACCTTTTCCTTCCCGGCTGTGCATATGGTCATCTGTAAAGAACAATGTTGATGTTTTTCAAGATGTTTTCTATAAAAATGGTGTGTTCTAGGTATCCATAAACTATTCATTTGTGTAAGACAAGTATACAGTGTTTTGCATAAACTAGTCGCGTTAATAAATATACTCCAAAAATCTCATGTGCTGAAGACTTGATGGTACTGTTAGAAGGTGGTGGAAGTTTAGGTCTAAGCCCCAATGGAATGATTAGAACATTGAGGACATGTCCTTGGAAGGAGGAGTGTTAAAGTCTAAGCTCTGCTCTGTTCTCCCTTCCTCCCCCCATCTCAATTTGCTTCCTGACCACACAAGGTGAGTGCCTTTGTTCAATCACGTGATCTCCACCACAAGGCTCTGCCTTACCAAAAGATGAAGGCAATGGCCAAGTGACCATGAAATGGAATCTCTGAAACTGTTAAATGGCTAGCCAAATAAAATCTTTCTCCTTTTAAGTTGATCACTTTGAGTGTTTTGTTATATTGATTGATGGAAAGCTGGCTAATAGGCAGGGTTGTTCTTGGCCCCTTGTTTCATAGCCCAAGGGCCAGGGAGGTTCACAAGAACACTAAGAGAGTGGTCCCCATTCAGTCAAGTCATAGGGCAAGGGCAAACTTGATTCGTTTGTGGTGTCACCTCTACAAGGGTGACACAGATAGCCTGGAGATGCAAACGGTGGAATATCAGAGGAGAAGCATTTCTCAATCTCTCTAATTTGGAGCAGAATGAGCTGGCAGCTTGATTCATCATCATAATGGAATTTTATACCTTCAGATAATTGCTAGAAACCTGGATGTTCCACTAGAAAAAATAAATCAACCTAAAAATGGAGACTCCAGATAACCATGACCCAATATTTGAATGATGACATGAAACTTTGGGTCAGATTTGGTGAGTTTTAAAAGACAAAGGAAGTTGTTTTGAAGTAGTACTTGTTGGAAAGTCTAATATAATCATGCTAGATGCCCTAGCCCATTGTAAAGTTGTAGATTTATTGTATTTAACAGAAATGCAGGCTGTTTGTTTGAAATATTATCCAAATGACCTGACCTAAACTTAGAAATCCTATATGAATTGAAATGAGTACATTAGGGAGGCCTCTTGCCTTCAGCACTCATGGGTTTGAGGTGAGTAGAGAACCATTTATAGCAGTGATAAAATACTGCATTTAAGAATGTAAAAATTTGGCACACAAGGTTTCAGTTCAGAAGTAAATTCATTTTATGTGCTCCGCAAAGAAGCAACTGGAAACTTTTACAAACGAGAAGGATGACCCCTGAGATTTTAGAGATAAAATATGCCCATTATTCCTTGGGACTAGGCATGGTAATCACACCCTTGACTGTGAAAACGCAAGCCTGAACCACGGAGCCAGCAGGCACTTCAGTGTGGTGTGAAGCGCGATAAATGGTGGTTCGCCAAAGCAACTGCATATTATGTGCTCAAATGTTCATTAATAAGATGGGCTACTTGGAAACCAAGCAAATACCTGGAGAAAGCTTCAGGGCCCTGCACCATTAACAGCTTGTCTGGTGGGATATCATGCTTGGCCAATAAGCCAGTGATTCCTGTGAATTTGATGCCTGGTTCTAGCTCCAAATAGTAGATGATGCTTGACAACTGTATGCCTTAATAAGAGGGCCTTGTGAACTGCTGCCTCCTATGATCTCTGACCTCATCAAAGGCTACATCGTCAGCTTCATACTCCAGCTGCACCAGGTGCTCCTGGTCTCAGTCACCTCTAGTCCATTCATGTTCCAGGACTCTGCATTAGATGTTGCCTCCTCCAGAATGATCTCCTCCAAATGTGAATGTGACTTCTTCTTCCATTACAACTTAATTTAAAATGTTACCTCCTAAAAACCTTCCTTACGGCTCCCAGTCCAGCCTCCCCATGCCCTTCTCTGTCTACACATACATGTCAATCATCCTCTGCCAGTTCTGGCAGATGATATGTTATTATCTGACACTTCCATCTTTATTGACTTTTCAAATGCATATACTTCTTCTCAAAGTGTGGTTTCCTGGGAGTCAAGGGATGCCTCTCTTCTATTTGCCATTGTGCAATCTGCCCGTGGAATCAAGCTTACCCCATGTATATCTTCAATCCCTAATTTTTCACACATCAGTGGCAGAGTTCTGGCAAGTGCAGCTGTGGCGAGTGCTTTGAGGGAGTGTGTGTGGAGAGTGGTGGGGACAGACTTGTCCCAGAACTCTCCTTCAGCATGTCACTTCACAGTAATCTGAGGACTTCATATGTTCATGAAACAAAGCTTAGGACTTGATAACTGGTCTACCTCCTCTACTCTGTGAGAGCTAGTCCTGTCCCTATTACCCACACTCCTAACTTGGCCAGATCAGCTTTGCTTGCATCTTTGGAAGGATATTTAACCTACAAATAGAAATTGTTAGCATTTGGCATCCACTTAAATAATATGTTTCTCCTCTGACTTATAATTCTATCCCATACCTATCAGGCCTGCCTGTTTTTCAGACCTTCAGAAAGATAGTCCAAAATTAGCAAAAGACAGAGAATTTCTTCAGCCTACCTTAAAGGTGCATTCAGTGAAAGCCAAAGTAAGTACAATTGACATGTAATCTCCTAGTGTTAAATGGTGTATTTCTTCCATATTGGAATGCTATTATAGAAATATTCATCTAATAGGGTAGCTAAGTACATTCCTTCAGAAAAAGTGACAAAGCTGTCATCACAGCTCTAAGTGAATAAATAGTCTGTTATAAAAAATTATCACATGTATTTACTCCATGGAGGCAGAATAGGCAGCAACAGGCCTGGAGGAGGGGTTGTGGTTGCTTGAATATATCTCAAGTGTCCCCAAATATTTCTAAATGTTTGCCTAAACAATTCTTATTGTAAATTAATATTTTTCATACATTAGTGCAAGGCTGTGGTGTCCAGAGGTGTTTTGTTGGAAACTGAATCCCATGTCCTATTCACACGGCTAAATGCACAAGCCTTCTATGTAAAGCTAGCTCCTTTCTTCTATCAGTGGTCCCTTCATCCTAGAAAATACTAGAAGCTCCTAAAGTATATCAGTGCTCTGGGAAGTTGTCTTGTCACCGATAGCAAGCATTTGTACACTTGGCCAGTCCCACGAACATCTGTTATTACACAGTGTCTGCAGAACTGGGGTAAAAGTATGAACGGCTTTCCAGCAAGGCCTGTGATGCTCTCAAAGCAAAGGGAGAGACGCAGAGCATTTCCAGTCCATCCAATTTTTGTCCATTAGAAAGACTGGGAGATGCTCACTCATTGAACCCGTTCCAGCTCACAGCATGGACCACCTGGAGCACAAAGGCTCGAGGCCTAAGAAAAGAGACAGTGTTGGTGTGCCTTCCCCTTCCAGGGGTGCTAATAAGGGAAAATGCTGAACTACTGTGATTACCCATGACTCGAAAATAGCTCACCACCTGCCAATGTGAAGGAAGGCCCCAGAGGGCTGTGAAAATGCTGGGAAGAACAATGGCTTTAGAGACGGACCCTTTGTGATGTGTGAGAGAAGCATCCCCACAGACTGCAAAACGGTCAGCCCTGTGCAACGAGTTCTTATTGTAAGTGAACCCTGAAAACTGGTCCTGGGGTGTTCCCATGGCAGAGAGGAGGCAATAGCGCTTTTACAAAACAAGCAGGCCCTTAAACTTGAAATGTAGGGGAGAGATGGCCAGCAATTATCCAGAAGACTCAAACATTAGATAAGCAGCCAATTTAAGGTATTTCATGGTGGGGCAAGGCTTTCCTCAAATTTGGCAGATAATTGTTAGCCCGCTGTCTACTTTATGTGTTATTGTGTGGACTTAATCACACTGTGAAATCCCTCTTGTCTTCAGTCCTAAGTGTCACTAGGACGCTGTGAGCATGGTCACATGAGGTTCATTAGGAGCGGGAGCTTGGCTTTGTGGAGCCCGGCTAGCTGGCTGTTCCCTGGAATCTTTTTTGTGATATCACAAAGCTCCTGTGTTACAGCCATTGTGGGCCCTGAAGCAGAGCATCTCACAACCCAGCAAGACATAATGTCTCATGGTGGCCTGCCTCATTGGCAGGTGCTAAGCTTTTATTGTTATTATTACAATGGTTCTGTTTCACCCTGAATCATTTAGACTGCATATTGCCACAGCCTGATCACTCATTTATGGACAAGATTTCCTTTTATTTACTGCAGCTTCAAAACAACCAGTATTTATTTATGAATTTGTGCGTGGGGGTGGAGTGGGGGAGAGTGGGTGTTTATATCTGCCTTTTGGAAATGGGTACAAGGAATGGAGGTTCTCAGAAACTGAGGAGGGGAGAGTGCAGCCCAGTAACGCACCACTCACCCTCAAGGAGTGCCTTTGCAGATCTGTGGGTACAGGGTCATGTATTCAACGACGAGCGCACAGGCTTGTGGGCCTACCTTCTGTCATAATGCGCCCTGACATAACATGGACTGGTATGGCGGATGAACTGATTTGTGCCAGAGTCCAGGATGTGGCCCTTGATTGGCCAGACAGCAAACAGCATGCAAATGTTTCCAGTTTCTCAATGCCTTCTCTGGATGTATCAGCTCTGATTATAGCTTTGCTTCTGACATTCTGACTTTTTCCCCATGATTCATAGCTCCTATATCAGCATCCTACCTTAGAACAACTTTGAAAAGCGACCACTTTTGAGACTTGAAAGTTTTCTGAGATGGTCTTTCCCTTTTCCTTGCCCATCCTATTTCCCAAATATGCAAATTCACATCCTTGGCACCTGGTGTGTGTATGTCAAAACCAAAATTCTCTTATTCTAAAGAAGAATAGTAAGTGGCTCTCTTTATTTTCCAAGGCCCATGGTCATAAAAGTTGTAGCCTTGTTGTTAGCATTTGCGTAGTTCTTCTCAACGCCCGTGTGAAGCACAGCTCCTTATCACCTAGAGTGGCAGCCACTGCCACCTATGGAAACACTAGAAGGTAGTTTGGATCTTCAAGAAGTAGTAATGCTGGGTTAGTAGCTGGCAAAAGTTCACACCGAGTTCCCAGCTTCCCCTAATTACAAGTTTGGCTTTGGTCAGGTCCCTGAACACTTCTAGGTTTTAGTTTCTGAAATCTGTAAAACGGAAGACATATCAAAAAATGAACAAGGTTTCTGAAGTCAAATACATACAGACGGAACTATGTATGCAGCTCCCAGGAGTGTTCCTGCGAAAGACATTTGCTCCTTGGCCCTGATCCATCAATGCAAAACATGAGACAAACGAGCTTTTAGTATGTACTGGAGACCAGACACAAGGCCCCCACGTGTTTACACGTGTTTACACTGGAGACCAGACACAAGGCCCCCACGTGTTTACACGTGTTTACACTGGAGGCCAGACACAAGGCCCCCACGTGTTTACACGTGTTTACACTGGAGACCAGACACAAGGCCCCCACGTGTTTACACGTGTTTACACTGGAGACCAGAC